>VNJS01012322.1:0-241513 GCA_008042575.1 Drosophila watanabei | reverse complement strand
TACGCGAACTAGTCCCTCAGTTTTGAAGCTATCTGAATGAAACTTTGCAGATGGTCTTCTATATACTCTCACTCGTACATAAGTCGGAACGGGCCAGATCGGACGACTATATCATATAGCTGCCATACAAACGATCCGTGAATTTTTAGAAAAAAAATTTTAATTTCACTGTTTTTGAACATAATTTAACCAACTCTCGGTTATGAGCTTTATATATTATTTTAAATTTTAAGATTAAATTTCATAAAAATCGGATGACTATATCATATAGCTGCCATAGGAACGATCGGGAAATTTTTAGAAAAAAGAATTATAACTTTGTCAATTTTCAACATAATTTCTTCAACTTTTGGATACTAGTATTTCATATTTTTTCAGAATTTTGTTGTAAATTTCATAAGAATCGGACGACTATATCAAATAGCTGCCATACAAACGATCGGTAAAAAAATGTAAAACTGTAAAAAATGTAAAACTGTAAAAAATGTAAAACTGTAAAATTGTATAAATATGAATGTAAATCATATTATATTATAATGGGATAGATTAGAATTGATACAATTGGAATCTGCAAGGGTATACAAACTTCGGCGTTCCGAAGTTAGCTTCCTTTCTTGTTTATTGATCATTTATCTTAATCTTAGACATTGCACTCAGTTGGTTAATCCAATTGACTCCCAACTCACCTCAGGTTTATCCGAAAATTTGCCTCGACATAGGCTTAAGTCGATTTCCTGATTAATTATACTATCTAATTCTGGCTTGTTCAACTTTATCAATGGACTTGGTGCAGACCCGAGACCCGATCGGAGCCTTGTGCTCAGTTTAAGCGCCGCCAGACTTCTGCAGGCTGCCTCAGCCATCGAGTGGTGCGTGTGGTGCTGGTGTTGCATGTTGTGCTCGTGGTGCTTGTGGTACGTGTTGGCCCGAAAGCTGGTTTGGGGCTTGACCAAAACTGGACAGGCTCGGCCTGGATCGAATCGGATCTTGGCATTGCGTGCCAGGCAAATAAGCTGCAAGCGCCACGGTCCGTGCAGTTAATCACGGCTATTAATAAATCAACAACTAAATCAATAACGAATTCTAATTAAAATTAGAACTAGACAAGCGTCAAATGCGAGGTGCAAAGTCGAAAGAAAAAATATAAATAAAAAAGAGCAACAACAACAAAAAGCTGCCTGTTCGTTCAAATTTCACACAAATCAGCTTTAAATGTCAAAACGCATGTTGCACAAATGCGTCAAATGCCAAAAGCGGGCCACCGCCAATAAATCATCATGCACAGATTTTTGAGTCGCGTTGCAGGCTGGATAACTCTGAAATCTGTCCCTCGACCCGCTCAGCATGTGAGAGTTAAACGTCGAAAACCTGTTGACAGACATGAAAGCAATTTCTGGTTACAATCAAACGATTTGTTGACTGCCCTACCAAGTGGGGTCAATATAGAGCAAGTCGAAGTGGATTTGGAAACATAAGAGATGTAGTGAAAAATGTCTCCAAAATCAGATTTACTTGTAGTTTTAATTGAATTTCCAGTTTAAAAAAGATTTTACTACGATTATAAATTCTTTAAATATTTATAATTTTTAAAAACAATACAAGCCGCTTGCAAGCTGCTCAACTAAAATGCCGCCTCAATCACTTTTATGTAGCGTATCTATAAACGTACAAATTTAATAAAAGTAATTTTTGGATTTTTTATTCGTCGCAAGCTTTTGGACAGCAACAACAAGAGACACTTTGTTTTTCTGTTTTTGGTTGCATTAATTATCGCCTTGCCATGAAATATGCGCGCCACGCATGCGCAGATCGCCGCGGAAGGATGGGGCACGATCGGGGGCCGGCATGTGGGTATCGGTGTCTCTATTTGGGCTGGGAGGGTGCACGAGGAGTGTCCGATCTGAAAATCGTTCAGTTTTATGGTCAAGCGGCGCGCGTGTTTGCCGAGGGATCGAACATTGACCACCGACTGCTTGACTGACTGACTGCCTGAGTGACTGTTTACCAGGGCGCCAATTAAATTTAATTCAATAAGCCGCCATCGATCAGCGGGCGATACAAATTGCGGATCGCAGAAACTTTCAATGTTTTGCCTAATGAGCGGCAGAAGCAGCAACAGCAGCAGCAGTAACTGCAGCATAAGCAGAAGCAGGAGCAGCAACAACAGCTACAGCAGCAGAATCACTGCTGCGGCGTTGCCATATATCTAAAGCCTAAAGAAACGATCGCCTGACAGCACTTGACAGCAGGTTAACGGATTTTATATAGTTTTTCCTTATCGCCAGATTGTCAACGGGCGGTTAAATACCGTTCGAATAGGTTTTTGTGTGCTGTCCCGTTCAAATAGGTGCGCCGCAGCATGAGAGCTAGAGAGACTGGGAGTGTTTTGGAGCCTAGATATCTGTGACTGCCAGTCAGCATTTTACATTTCTTATGGTCTATTAATTAAAAATATATTAAGGTTAATTATTGTGTAAATTTTAGTAAGAAAATTATTTCACAACAGTTTTAAATATATATTAAAAGCAACAATAAGAGACAAATGCCGAGATGTATCTTTAGCTGAACTGAACCTTGAATCTTTTAATAAATATATTACGCGCTAGAAAATACTATTAACCAATTTTTTTTCCTAAGGCTTATATAATTTACTTCTTAAATTTAAAATTTTACCAAGGTTACCAAGGCCAAGCTTTGCTGTCAACAAGTTAGTGCCATCTGTTGGTATCAAAAGCAAGTTACACTCAACCAGCTTTTGCAGCAGCTTTTGCTTAAAGCATTCACAGTGGTGAAAAGCTTATCTTGGCCAAATAAAGAGAGGCAATAAATTGTCAACTTGTAGAACGCAGCCTGCTAAGAGCTTTAGACCAACTCTGTTCTCTTATCTTGGCCAAGCTGCTAGCTCTCTCTTAACCCGTCCCATTGATAACGATAAGAACTACCTCTTCGCAAAATTCATAAACGAAGCAGGAACAAGAATATCTCATCATCTAACCCGTCTTAATTGCAGTCATTATGCGAGCTGTGGCCAAAATTGATATTCTAATGCTAATAAAAATGTTTCAATTTCGCTTTCGGCCAGATTAAGCCACAAAACGGAGGGGGTGGGATAGAGTCGCTGGGCGGAAGGACGGTGATAAGTATATAGTAAATCATAAACGGTTGGATGGTTCGGGCTGTTGGCGCTGCCAAGTGTCGCCTGGGCCACATGACGACGGGTTTTGCGGTCGTGTGGCATCATCAACGCCTTCCATGCCACACCATCACCATCACCATCACCGTAGCCAGTGTTAGTGCCACCCCCATTCTGACACCCTTGTTGTATCTCCTATCTCGTCTTTGCATTGCCATTGTGCAAATATTTGCATATTTAAGTTGTTGCTGGTGTTGTGCTGGCGAGGCTGCCGCAAAAACTCATAAGCGCATTTTAGTGCCCTCCATGTGGATCGCTGTGTGTATGTGTGTGTGTGTTTGTGAATTCCTGTCCGTGTTTACCAGGTCCTTGCACACAATGCCCGCTGTGTACGTATGTATACATCTTGCCGGATTCTTGGGCTCACTCCACGTTCCTGCTTCTCATCCTTCTCCGGCGAAGGTCAAGCGCTGGCATTATGAAGCTGACACCTAATCCTTTGGCAGGTGGAGGGACAGGGCTTGATTGTTTAATTATGTCAGGTGCTAAAAATGTCATTATCGTCGGTTAAGACATTCAAGCTTTTCTCCTTCGTCTCTCTTACAAATTGTCGCACAACAGTGCGTATGCTTAACCCCTTGATTAGCCGGGGAGGATGCATCGGGCCGTGGCTCTTGGAATTGTGGGATATCAAGGGAAAGTGAAAGCTAATTTAATATATATACTCAAGCAGGTAAGAAATATTTCGAAAATGAAATTACTATTTATTTGTTAAATTTCTTAAAGAACACTTTTTAATGATTTAAATAATGAAGAAGTACGCATTTTATTAGCACTTTAAAATCAGAGTTTTTATTCTTCTAAACAATTATTTTACATTTTATTTTACAGCCTTAGAATTTATAAAACAAGTAAGTTTAGCATTTAACTTAATTTTAAGTTAATAATTCCATATTTTTAAAGCTTTCTAACTTTTCCAAAAGCGTTTCTTAATGGGTTAAAATTGTTTCGCACCACAGAGCGTATACTTAACGAATACACGGCTTGCATTTAAAGCAGATACAATGTCTTGCCCTCGTAACTCTTCGGCCTGCCAGCTTAATTAATTTAAATTGTGCGGGGAACTGGAGGTGTAGGAAAAACAACATCACAGGGTCCTCGAGTTGCCTCAGTTGCTTCAGCTGCAATCTGTTCCACTTAGTTTGCTGTCTGTTGTTTTTCCCTCAGCCACCCTTATTTGCAGCTGGCGTAATGCACTTTTAATGCACCAGAACCCAGAAATTCCCGCTCTTGTGCAACCCTTTAAGAGATTTTCTTGCTCAGGTTAAATGGGGTTTTTCGGCCAGCTCTTACTTACCGTCCAGGATGCCTCTTAATCTTGATTTTAATTTCCCTTCTTTGCTGCTGGCCCATTGTTGTTCCAGCTCTTCAGATTGGGCTCTAATGATTTGACTAATTGACTACGTGTAATTACGCAGCCGGAGAAAGGAGAGACAGCCAACGAGTTGGGAGTTTTTAAGCCAAATTAGACGCTTTGTTTGCGACACTGACGGCAGTGGCATTGTGGATTCGAATGACATTGTGGCAACTGGTAGATGTTGCTGGAGCAAACTGGCGAGTCCTGTTGAGCTGCATTTTGATTTTGCCATTCACAAACTAAGCTCTACTTATTTACCTCTTTCAGTTCTCAGTTGTTTACCTTTTGCAGCTGCCGGAGGAATTCAAATGAAGTTGAAAAAAAAATAGAGAAGAAAAATACAAATACAAAACCATAGGAACATAAACAGGAAAAAAGATACGCACTTTTGTATACCCAATGGAATAGTGTCTGCCTGCTCAGGACTTCTTATTGAAGTTGAAGCCTGAATTTATATTTATTTTCAAGTTGAATGCCTTAACTTTGTACACACTTATCCACGAGTATCCTGCAAAGACGCAGAGATAACCAAAAAATGTGTGGGCTTTCACTCAGACAGACAAATAGGCAGTCGGGACAGGACCTGCCTCATCCTATTTTCGTTTTGATTCATTGCGCTTCACTTCATCCTGAATTAAACAAATTGCATGCAATATAATTTAAAGCGTCCTATACATTAATGTCGAGTGCCACACAAATGCAGCTGTGAACGGTGGGCAACAACAAGGACCATGGTTAAGTAATGAACAAGGGCAACAACACTCGCATCAATCACATTTACAGTTCATTAATAAGCGTCGACATAATTCTGATGTACGACAAAGCATTTAACATAGGCCGAGGGAAACCCACAGGCCAAGAAATGAAAGACGAGCCCATGTAGTTGACAGGACCTGAGGTGATTCTTAAGACAAAGACACTGAAAAAAAACGAACCAAAAAAGTGTAATGTACCGAAGAAAACCAATTTTAAGTGAAGCGCTAATCTAAATTTATATTTTACCAACAAACCTTTGAGTACTTTGATTATTTTTTATTAATTTAAATCTGCTTTAAAAAAAAAAACTCGAAATCAAATCCTTATTAATTCGTTTCTTTCCCAGTGTTTGGATTTTAAAAACCCACACTTACGGTTAAGATTTTCGTTAATTTTAAATCAGCGTTGACAGGGATCCCCTAAATGAATTATACAGGAGCTGGCGAAAGACCCACTTAGGATTAGCATAGGTTGGGTTGAATCGAACCAAAGAAAGATGGGGCATGGAGGACGACACTGGTGAAAGGATCCCACTCAAAGCTAATTCATAATTTACGGAATAATGGGAAAACGCTGCGTAATTGTTGTTGCTGCCGCTGCCGTTGTGATATCAGAAGGCAAGAGCGTAACTGCCGGAAACAGGAAATAGCATGACGGGCGCACCGAGACCATGGAAAATGGAAAATGGAAAATGGGTGGGTAAAATGACAACAAAAGCGGTTAGTTTCCATCGTCGCATCTCCGGAACAAATGAGCCAAAGTCGACAACTGAAAACTGAAAAACAGCTGTTACAATTTAACGCCCCAACTGCGACCGCAAGACAACAACATTTTTAAGAGATTTCCAACATAATGGATTCATGTTTTCACTCGCACTTCTCCGGCCAATGAATGATAACAAAGGCTTGATGTAGACAGCAAGAAAGCAGTGCGAAATGCCAAGAAATAAATTCATAAGGGAAAATATTTTAGGCAAATTAGCTGCAGTTCCAATGGGGATTATGTACACACATTTGTTCCATTCCGAAAAACCCCTCTCTATTAGCTCAGAATAAATGTGACTCAAGACCTTCGTTAACTTTACAGCTATTAGTATTTTCTTATGTAAAGTCTGTGTCTAATATGTTTCCCTCAAGCAAGAGTGTGGGAATTAAAATTTTCCACATTCTCGAGATTGTAAATTTCCAATCGCTTTGATTTATTGTCCCTCCTCTTTGGTTTTTTTCTTTTTTTTTTTTTTGTATCTTTCTTTTTTTAGGGGCTTTCTTGTCGCTTTCGCTCCGGTCTCGGCCCATTGAGGCGTCATGCTAATCCATCTCAAGTGTCAATTCGTGCGTACGAACGAAGTCAGTCAGCGATTCATTCGACCTGCTGATTGAGCACTTTTTCGGCAGCTCCTCGAAAGTTGCCTTTGTTCGGGTTCTTTGCCTTCGCCTCTGCTTATTCTTTTGCCTTGTCTTTCGAGCGGAAAATGCTAATAAATAATGCATGCGTCCTTGTGTATTTTGTCTGTCTGAGGGTTAATGTGCTGTCAATGGCTCCAGCGAATGTTCCCTCCTCCGGGGCAACAATGCAATTGATTTTGCCACGCCTCCGAGGATGGGGATCCCGCTATGTAAATGTCGCTGTCAACATGCAGAGCTGAGTCCTCAGTCCCGAGTCCTGAGTCCTGAGTACTGAGTACTCCCTGCCAAGATAAACATCTGATAAGTGGCCCGGGCCCTGGCCAACACACAGTGAGAGAATCGGGGCTCTTTGAAAGTGATTTAGTGCCTGTGGTCAAGTGGGCCATGATTGACTCGGCTGCATTAAGGGCCAAGCGAAAGACATATGCTCGGTGGAGGCAGGGCTAGAGGCAGGAATTTGGAGAATCTCGTAATGAAAACTCTTAGGCAGGGTGTGTATTTTATGTCTGGTTTAATTCCAGCAACCATAATACCATTTGTTGCCTTCAATCCAATTTTGTCTTTGTTTATGCAAATGCAGTTTTCAGTTTTGAGAAATAATTTATTAACAAACATCTTTCTACACTTCAATAACTCAAACAATGACTTTTACCTGCATGACCTGCCTTTTGCTAATTTAATCTCTCTTCAAACTTCACATGTTTTAAATTGGTAAATAGACTTGGCCATAAATTAGTGTGCTTCACACACAAAGTAAACAAAAGTTTGAATTGAATTTCAATAAAGATTCATACTTTATTAAGTGCAGCAGAACTGCAATGTTTATAGATATTTTGGAGGAGTCTTTAAGCTAGTCGAAAATACTTCTTAAAATTTCTGTTTTTTCTTTCAAAAGGAGTGGCTTTAAGGAGCAAGATCCATATAAAACCCTTTCCTTTGCTAACATCCCCTCTTTCACGTTCAAGATGTGAAAATGTTACCACTGCTTGGAAAATATATGTCTGTAAGCCGTGTGGCGCACAAAAATTGGTCCTCAATGGCACATAAAAATAATTCGCGTTGTAGACATTTTGCCAGCACAGGAGAAAACCAAAAACACAAAAAACAAAAACACCTCGTTGGGGGCACTTCCTTCGCCGTAGGGATGAGGACATCACGCATACGCACTGGTGACGGGCAGACAGCCATAATGAGATGTCAGCGCCGACTATCAAGTGGCTTCAGTGGTGAACAGTGGCGCTGGCTTGGACCCAAGCGACCTGCTTCAAGTGCTGTCCAAGCCAGGACGAGAATGAGAGCGAGGACTAAGGACAGTCGACAGTCGGCAGTCGTTGGACAGAGGAAGGCAACCGGCCATAGGACGATTTCCATGCAAACAAGCGTCGACGTGCTCAACATTTTTTAAGCCATAATGAGCAGCAACAACGAATGCCGGGGCGTGACTCTTGAGGAGAACTGCACACGCATAAATCGTATCCTGGACCAAGGATTGCCGGCGAGCGTCGACTAATTTTTAGCCCCGGCAAACCGCCCTTAATGATGACAAATGCGCGTGTCATCCCCCACATCTTGTGTTCCCCCAGCAGCATCATGACAATGATGATTGCGACTTACGACAAAGGAGTTGTGCCAAAAGGATAATGCTTAAATAAATTGCCCGACATTTCCCTAGCTTAGACACACAAACACACGCTGGAGATGTTATTGAAATTGTAAATTATGTCAAGGACACGAGTGCCGGGCAACAGTCCCCCGGCTTAGGGCTCCCTTCGCTTCTGCTCCTCCTCCTACATTAATGAGATGTCTCTTGGTCCCAGAGGGAATCCTGCCGGACAGATGACAGTTAAAGAGTAAAAGTCATTGGCGAACTGAGCTGGCGGCAAACTTAGAGGGAATTACGAAAAGTACAGTAATTGACAGCCGTAAAAGTTTTGGCCAAAAAAAAAAAGCCAAAAGTTTTGATTGCCTTCGCTTTGGGCCTTAATGAGCAAGTTCGTTGACACTGTAGAGAGAGAGAGAGGAGAGCGCGTAACTTGGCCAGACCGCGACGTTGCTTAATAATTAAAAAATAAAGCCGCAATTTGTGCTACAGTTGGGTCATTTGCATGTTTATCCAAGGATATAAATCAGGCTAATGCACGGACTGCAGCCAAACATGCGATGTGGTCGAGGGAAGAGGGTGACTCTGGAATACTTCGGTGGCATTGGGAACTCTAACCAAATTAAAGCAAAGTAATATTTGTCCTTAAAAGCAAAGTTTGTGATTGGTAAATTGACGTTGCTTGGCCATGGAACTTGCGAGATGGTTTCGAGGGCTCCTTCTAGTCCAGAAACAGACCAATTAAGCGGCTCAAACTCGATGGCAAATTGAATGTGCTATGAGCAAACTGTCCAATGCCAACATCTCTGGCATTCACTTAGGCCAGGTGCTTGGCACAAGCAGGAAACCGCACGGCAACGCCCCCGGTGCATCCTTCCTGCGATTGCCAGCTCGCAGCACCCACAACAACAGTTGCCACAATGACAGGACTAAGAAGCAACAATTGCCGGCCAATTGTATGGCTGCGTTGGCAATCGAAAAGCTCATCTGCTGGCTGGCAGGTGGGGGGGAAAGTCCTGAGCGAACGCAATCCTGTTTCCGCCATCAGCTCCCCTTTGCAATCAGAAATGCTAATCCCATTGCAGCCATCGCTGGCAAAGAATTCGAGCCATCGACTCTGGCAAAAGGTGAGCAAGCGGATTCTGCTTTGGATTTCGAATTTCATATTTCGATTTTATGCAGAGAGACACAAGCACAGATGCAGCCATGGCCATGGCAAGATATCCTGGCACAGACACATAAATCAATATTTGCCGAGGGGAATATTTAAAGGCAATTGGCCGGCACTTTGCCACTTTGTTGCACTTTCAATCCGGAGCCTAGCATGAAAATTGTCTAAATTGAATTGCCGGCAAGGAGAGATGCCGATATCAGAAAGGAAAACCAACACTTGCATATCACACACAAGCGGTTCCAATCGATTTTTCCGTGAGGAAAAGCAAACTTTCCACAAGAATTCACATTAATGCCTTTAAAGTTGCCGCCACAAAATAACCTTGATTGAAAAGCACTTACGAAATGAGTTACACATTATTTAATTAATATGAATGTTTTAGAAAATGAATGTAAATATTTGATTAGTTGAAATAAATTAGTTAAATAGTTGCTCAGCAATTTAAATTAGTTTTCACAGGAATTTTAGTTCAGGTGAATTGAATTCTTTTGCATTTTGAATGCATGCATTTTCTACTTTTATTTAATTGACTTCTATTTAATATTATTCGTGAAACATTCCCCAAGAGTATTCAAACTTCACACACAGCTGACACTCCTCTTCCTCTCGTGGATTTTTTCCCCATTTCTCTGGTTTCCCTTTTGCTGAATTGGCATGCAATATAAAAGTTTTATTAAGGACCATGGCCTGTAAAGCTGCCAGCTGCAATCCGAGTGTTATGTTGATGCTTTTGCCTTCGACCCGGTCACAGTTAAACCTCCCAATCCCAATCCCAGTCGCAGTCCCAATCACAGTCACACTCACAGAATGTGACAGCTTGTGCCCAGCTGATGCTACGTGAGAAATGCAGAGATCTCGCACGCCCCACTCATCTCTTAAATCACAGCCTGTCCCACTTGACTTTACGAGAGAAGTGGAGGGGTTGGGAAGAGCGAGGGCAACTTTATGTATTAATGCACTTAAAAGTCCTGGGCCCCGGTCCTGGGCTGTGGAGAGTCCTGGGCTGTAAGAGAGTGTTAAAGAGCTGCCAGGTACTTGGCAGCAATTCACCTGACGCACGGGGGAATTCGTATACACGTAGCTCGCCTTTAAGCTTTATTGGGTTAATTCCAAGCGACCGCCGTGAAAGCAGGAAACAGCAATCACACCGAGGGAAAAGGGTTTACATTCGAAGTTAATCTTAATTGTTAAGGAATTTATTCCAAAATAAGACTAACTTTTACTGAAAATAGTTTAAAAACTAATTATTATTTTGATGGTCAACCTAAAGTGTGTGGAATAAATTAAACAACAAATTACAGCTGTTCACAATAACCTTTAAGTGTTTTGTTAGGTAATATTTTGTAGTATAATTTTCAAGGCTCCAACTAATTATTTAAAAAACTGTTTCTATTTCAACCGTTCATGTTACATGTTCATAACTAATTATTTTTTAAATTGAGGTATTAAAATTCCCTAAAATTTTCCTGTGCAGTAAGCAACAAAACACAACTGCTGCCGGCGTCGGGTAAACATTCAGCTGGAACAGTAACAAGCTCGAGAGTACTATATTTTTACTCCTAATTAGTTTGCCTCAAGTGTCCTCCCCTTCTTCATTCCCTTCCAACGTTCACCCTCAACCCACATACACACACATTTACTCCCCATGTTTGGCTTGTTATAAAATAAAAATTAATTATTTACCTGGCAGCGAAAAGTTTTCATTTTGGTTGTGCCTGTATTCACATATTTTCCGCATATGAAATGAGCTCATTTTTTACGGCCTTATTAAGTGCAGTTTTGGCACAGAAGTCACATGTGGCGGTAAATTAATCACAGCAAAAAAATATGGCAGCTTGCATTTCAGATGAAAATCGATTTGGATAGCATTCAGCATTAATTTATTGACTTGCTGCGAGTGTTCATCGCATCCTTTTGATTATTTATGCGTACGATTCGTGTGTGTGTGTGTGTGTTTTTGTATATGCGAAGGATTGCAGGTATTTGTTTCTGCGGGTGTGTGTGTGTATATGATGGATCCTGATGACTGATTCAAAGCCCAGATGTAATCATGGAATCAGTGAGGCGTTCCCTGGTCAAGCCCGGGAATTGGTTAGTCGCTTGCTTAAAAAGCAAACAACATTCCCATGCACTTCAGAGAACAGAAATCAATGGCAGAGGATAAGGAAGTGAGAGTGAGAGGGATTTGGAGATGGAAATGGCGAGGGAACTGCTGGAGCTGAGGCGGAAGCTGAGTAAATATCCTTCCTCTGGCTTACGTAGGGCTCTCTCTTTGCAAGCCTTTGGTCAATATGCTCAGTAGGCTGGCAGACGGAAAATGTGAGTGAGTCGGTCAGCTTCTGTTCATGCATGATTTACTATCCAAGCTTTTGGGCCAGTATTCAAAATACAGGGTGATTTTTTAAGGGGAATTTAAGGGTTATTAAGTCTCCAAAAAATGTGTAAGTGTGCTTTAGTTTTTAGGATATTTTTTAGGATTTATAATAAGAGAACTTTTTCATATTTCTCACCATTCCTTTTACAATTCTCGTATCAGAAAACACCCTGTATCTGAACGACACTAAGATAGCTCAAATACTGAAGGTCTTTTGATCGAAACTTTCCCCTAATCGCTTCATTGGTCAGTGCCTGTCTGCCTAATAACCCCCATATCATTAGGGAAACTCAACTGGCGGTCCTAAACCGCAGGCTAACCCTCGACCATCCTTCGCCTTAACCCGCCCACATATCACTGGCCATCACGCGTTCTTTTTTTGTAAGCTAAATGAGTTTGCAAACAAATCGAATCAAAATCATTGCCACACTGGAGGGCCAGGATACTTACAACTGGGCAAGAGGAAAATAAATAAATAAATAATTGAGTGCAGTCAACGATAAAAATGAATTTTTGTTTATCTGCTTGTGCTAGTCTGATTACAGTTGGAACACAAACAAATATACACGGATGTAAGTGCCGCAAAGAACGGAGAACAAGGACTACAGGATAAAATGCGAATGGACTTGTGAAAGGACCAGACCAGAGTCAAGTTGAGGCCAGAGTCCTGGGGGCACAAGCAGTTGCCACAAAACTTGCCAACGGAAGACAACTTTACTGCCATACAGAAGTATATATATATCCCCTCTAAGCCACTCCACATCGCCCCGTTTGGCCCCGCTAAGTGCGCTGTACTCGCCTCGTTTTGGCCATAAACTTTTTAAAGTTCGCAATTCAATTTCAATTTGCCCCAGCCAACGTGTGCATCGGGATCGGCTGCTGCGGAAATGGGAATAGGATCCATCAGAGGTCGCGTGTATATACATAAATCTATACGTTTGCCCAACAAATATCGTACGACTAGTACTTGCAATAATAATAACACAAACAGCAGCTGCAACGACAGTCGCCCGTTTCCCTGGCATCAGTTTTCCAAACACGTACCCACTGGCTGAAGAAGGGGGCATTGAGTGGTGGCATAGTGTGGACTGGGGGCCATCAAAATCGTTGACCAGCGCATAAATTTGATTTGTGTTCCATAAAAAAGCGAATGAAAGAAGAACAACAATATTACGTATACGCAGCGTGTCACAGCGAAATGAAGATTGATTTGGTTTGGTATGGGTGGCGAAGAGATATAATAAAAAGCAGGGAACGTCTGGCTTTTTACGAGTCTCTCTCTTTTTTTTTTTTTTCCTGTTTATACTTAGTTGGTAATTAATTTTTCTAGTTGGCTGCAGACAAGAGCTTTCGCAGGAATAATAACCTTGCTTTATGGGACACTTTATGGTAATGTGTTTGTGTTATAAATTCAAAATGAAAATGTGTATGAATATGATTTATTTTTTTGAGAAAATATTTTATTACATTTTAAGACCAAGGAGAGAGTCACAATTATATTAGACATTCAATTTGAAGAAAGTTAAGTTAATAAGGTTTCAGACAAGAACTATATTTATTTGAGAAAACCAACGAAACCATAGTACATACTCTTGCAATCAGCATGTTACAAGACATTCCATCCAACATTGTTCTTGTTTGAATACAAAAAACCACCAAAACTTGCCTGCATCTCCCATCTATCCATTGTGCCTTTCAATTACGCGGCGCCGAGTTTAGTAGATTTTTATCAGCACACCAGAGCAGCAAAAGTAGAGCAAAACTGCGGGCTGGGCAATAAACAAACTAGAGTTCCGCACTAACTTGGCTGGCACGCCCCTAAAACACAATTCTCTAGCGTGTGCGACGGCAATGACGCTCTCAATGGAGCGACACACCCAGCAAAAGTCAGCTAGCCCCGGAGTCCCAGATCGCATCCCTTTTTTTCTTTTGCCTCCCCTTTATTTTTAATTCACCCACAACAAGTTGGTTGAGTAAAATTCTAAAAAAAAAAGAAGAATCACAAAAACGACAGAAAGTTTTTTCTTTGTCGCTTAGATTTTCAGATAAATTGAGGAAAACTGATAAAAGCAAAATTGTCTATGGACATTATAAACCAAACTACGATAGAGACATTCCCAAGGGAGCAGGGGGAATGAAGAAGGTGGCACAGTCGAAAGTTGCCCGGGGCTACAAATTATGCAAAGTGCGAGCTCTCGCAGTCAAAGCCGAGTGATAAGCTTGGCGATAAACTCGTTTTCTCAGCCACCGAAGGATACAATGTGTATAGTAGCTGCTTATTGGGGGGAAGGCAACGCGCTGGACAAAGGGGGGTGTCCAGGTGGTAAATTCAATAAGCACTTCGCTAAGTGCTCGGCAGGTCACGCCCCCAATTGTGCGTGGTAAACTTTTCTAGGTAAAATCGTTGCAGCTGAGAGATTTCTCTGCATTGCATTCCCTTATTCAGAAGTTTGCTGGAAATTAAATTTACAGGACCACTCCCAAAGTTAAGTAGAAAGCAGGAAGGAAGGCTATTGTCGAAGGCCTCGTCTACGTGATACCTTGCACTCTTTTTATGTCAATGATGGTGTCATTTCGCTCGTTAGCATTGTATTACCGCTCGGAATATTGGTCCTTCGAGCCGGACCGTTGTTTAATCCAGATTTTATGAATTTCATATTTTTTTTTGAAATATTAGTGGAAGTTATATGATATATGAACGAACTTATAGTTAAATAAATCTTAAACCTTAAATAAAAAGATTAAATTTAACAATTTAAGTATCTTATTCCTTTACGACCCAAGATATATTTCCTTCTTCTTCTCATTTTCTTTATTTCATCGAATTCCTATATACTTCTGTGCTCAACAAACACCTGGTTTAAAAAGAAGCGGATGCTTAATGAATGCCCAACCAGAACGAAAACATCGAAAATAATAACAAGGACCGCCAACATCTTTGGCACGTTTCATTCAGGTTCAAGGCGCCGCCAGAGAAAGCCATAAAAAAGTAAGAAGAAAGAACCGAAAAGGTATACGAGAAAGCTGGCCATAAAAAATATCACCTGCTGTGTTATTGTTTTTCAGTTCTTTGCGCATTTTGCTTTTCTTTTATTTTTGCTCATACACTCTCTCTCTCTTCGAGCCGAACCAATTTTCCTTAGGGTTTTCCCCAGCTGGCTCAGGACCTGAATAAAAGTCACCGATGATTGCCATAATAATTTATATCGAGCATAGCCGTCCGCGTGGAGGCTGTGCGCTGTCGGCCGTCGTCTGCTGCTGGTCGGTCACAAGGTGGCGTGGAGTGTTTTGGTAAATTGATAAGAATATTGCTTATGCTGCTGGCAGGGCTCTGGAGTGCGCATACGCTGCGTATACGTTATGTGGCTATGATTGATGATGCGACTACAATTTCAATTAGGTGGCGGTCTGCCCGATGGAAAATGAACTCCCATAGCACTCGGTATTTTTATCCACTCATCGACGACGACGCGTTATATATGGTTGTGCATTTGTGATGTAAATGAATTGAATATTTTTGGAATGTGAGCGAGTAGCCACTTCCACGCACGGTTTAGTTAAGTGGAAAAAATTCATTGAGTTGAGAAACATAATATGGCTTTTCGATATTAAATTCAAAGTGCCTTAAATAAGCAATGAAAATCAATAGCTATGAGAGCTTCAAAAAAAGAACCTTTATTTAATTTAGTCCGTTTTTCCCTTGATTAACTCTGACAAATTAAAACAGTCTCTCGCCGTTTTTCCATTTTATCAGCTTAAGCCCGGAACGTATTTTCAACACCATAGACCTGCCTTTTAAAATAGTGTGTCCCTTTTTTTTCTCATAGAGACATGTTGTCACCCGCAATGAAGGCTACGTGAAGCTTTGGCGCTGGGCCATGAAATGTAAACAATTTTTATTTCATTTTATTCTCTCCTTTTTTTCGGGGCCAACCAATGTCGGATGGAGTCTCGCATTCACACGCCAATCGAGTTGCTTGTTTTTTAAATTAAATTTTTCGTTTCTCTCCCAGCAGTTTTGGGGCGTTGGAAATAAACAACAACAAGTTGGTTATCCTCAGTGGCAGTAGGTTTGGTTTTCATTCCCAATTCTGGCCGTAAAATAAATATGAAGTCGGGAATGGATTGGGCAAACAATAACTGACGGAATAGATATGGCCATGGAGTATAGTAGATGTTTAGATACTACAGGAAAAAGTAGTATAACTTGGACCTTCAGTAAAGTATTTAAGTTTGGGTGAAGAGCAACTTATTTTAAGTCTAAAAATGGTTATTTGGTGAATCCTAAACTCAGTTTCATTTTTCTCTATTTCGATACATCACGAAATCGCACGTTGTGTGTAGTCAAGGAAGTTTTACTGTAAGATACTCCAGGGAGTGCAGCAAGTTGAGACTTTGCCATCACTTTCATCATTCGCACGTTTCAGTTTTTTGGCTGGGGGTTTTGGTTTGGAGAAACTCGTGGGGAAATGGATGCCCAACGTTTGCGTTTCAATTTCCGTTGATTGAAGTTGCCAAATGACTCGCCAAACACCTGGCCGCGTGTAGCACCTGACCAACAGCAGCAAACGATAGTCGGAGGCGGCCCAGCGGTTGCTTTGCCTAGTTGCCGGCTGGAAATTGAGAGCAATCAGCTACGGAAACGATGGCAATTAAATTGAATGCCGACGCCATTAAAGATGAGAGGACAGGCAGTGGCTGGGGGAGATGGAAATGGATATTTATTCTGAGATATTTTGAAAGTATTTATCCTGTATCCTGTCTGCCTGCCTGTCTTGGGTTATCCTGGGGGTTTATCGGGTTCTCCTACATCGCTGCCAGATAATGTTAAGCTCGAAAAGTTTCAGCCTAAGTAGTTTCATTCGATTAACACAGTTTTAGCCACAGAGTTAACTTGCTCTTCGCCTGACTAATAAACTTTTAATTGAATTCTAAGGCTTCACTGAGACTAGAAAACCTGTAAAATTTCACATCGCCCAGCCCGAAGTATGGGGAACATCATCATCCTCATAACGATTTTCCGTTATGGCAACATTTCAATTTCCCGGCTGGTCCTGTGTGAAAAATTAATGCCAAATTCGAAACAAATTGCAAAAGGCGATGGCAGAGTGTTGAAAGTGACAACGGCAGCCAGCAAGTGACGGTGACAGGAAGTAAAGGATGCCAACAGGATGTCTGACGATGGCGGAGCAAAGCTATATGGCAACTAATGAGCGGGGAGTTAAGAACGATATAGATACCCTGAAAAGGGTTCTTTAATATACGAATTTATAAATAAAAGATGCATGTCTGAAATATGTAATTTTTGTTAGAATAAGATAAATTTGTTCTTGGGTTTCGTAATTCTTTAAAACTGCTTGACAAGAGGCTCCTGCTGAAGTACAGTTTTAGGGGATGGAAAATTATTATAAATATATTCAAAGACTTAAATTGAACTAGAAATCCTTTATATTTCATATTTCACTCCAACATACTGTTGTAATTTAATTATATAGTAAATCGTTTTTCTGTCAACATGTCAAACAGACCAAAGCGTTCGTTAAATATTCCTTCTTTTTGCACAATTTACATTGCCAAGTTAACTGCATTTGGACGTTACAGCTTAGACAAGCTTAGAATGCCATTCTGGTCTCTGACAGACAAGGCTCTGAAAGTCCGATATACCCAAACAGCGTTCGTTTTGACTTGGTGCAAAAACATTTTTGCCAAAATATGCCCGCAAACCTCAACAGCATTTTTGGCAAGAGAGTCGGGTCGGAGTTTAGTGGGGAAATCCACTTGTTCACTTCCCACCCAAAATAAAACCGAGAGCAAAAAAACCCTCCAACATTCACAACAAAATAAAGTAGGGTGTGCGTGGGTCCAAAAAAGCAGGGGCTCGGTTTGGTTTGCTTAGTGGGTTGGGTTTGTCTGCTGTTGGCATTCGGTGGCACAGCAGAAAATCAATGTTGCCAGCAACAACACATTGGCAGGAAGCAACCAGGGCCGTCACCTCGATGCCAAAGGAATGCTTTCCGCCCACAAGCCGACTTGTTTCCTTGTTTTCCTACAAGGATCCCCCTCGCCGTCTGACGTACAAGCAATTTAAATTTATAAGCGCTAATATTGTCAAAGCGTAACGCAACGCAACAAAGAATCCAAGTCGGGTCCTTCCTGCGCCTTCCGTTCACTCTGCTCCTTGCATTGTTATCCCTCGGCATGCTTTTATAGCAGTCAGCCTTTGTCGCAGGGAAACATAAATTAAATGGCCAAAGCAATAAAAACCAAATCAATTTGAGCGTGAAATCGATTTTCATTTTTCTACCACACTTGCTTGTTGCTCGTCGCCAGGACTCTGGCTTCAATCCTTCGGCGCCAATCGATAAATTCTCGATTGCAACAGGTACGACTGGCTGGGTGCTGGCTGGTGGAAAGCAACTAAATCAACGACTTTGTCGACGTAATGGGCGCTGGTCATGCCCGACCCAATGGCACCGCTGTCGTCGTTTACCGCCTTGATTAATGTCGCGCGCCGGAATCGGATCGGGATCGAGATCGGGAGGTAGGTGAAGGTGAGGTTGAATCGGAATTGGATTTTTCCCTATTCCCTGGAAATTTTTTTCCTTTTAGCCTTAAACTGCAATTAAGGTGCAAAAAGAAAACGACAATCGGTTTGCAAATGCCCTTCAGGGGAAGGTGGAGTCCATAAATAATAATTGTATATTGAAATAAAATTCTACACTAAGAAAATGATTCACAAAACTAATAAGTACATAAAGTATGCTATTAGAAGAAAGGCTTCAACTAGTTGACATAAGTTATAATTAAATGCTGCACTTTAAGCATAACTATTTCCACAGCTCTTGTAAACTACAATTTAATTTAATTTCCGCCTGCAAACAATTAAGATAGTTTGATAAAGTGACCGAGAATGAAAAGGTTAGGCCAACGTAAGCAGCCAGAAATTCTTGTGGGCTTGGAAAATTTTCATTGTCATTATTTTTAATTTGCGCATCTATGACATCAGTCAGTGGCCGCCAAGAGGCGAGCTACAGGACCTGGGCTTAGGCCATCGGTAGGACCTCCTGTGGGTGGTCCTCGCTCCACACTCCTGGCAGCGTTGACAAAGCAATTTCCGCCAACTGCAAATTACACAAGCAGACATCGACAACGACGAAGTGAAATAGAACCAAGGACTATGGAGGACGAAAAGTGCATGTGGGACAGGGGACAAAGACTTGGGTTTGGGGCACACAACTTGGGTTGTCTTTCCTGTCCCTGGTTGCAAGGGCTGCTGCTCACTTGTGTGGCAGCTTCCGTTGCTGCCACTCGTGCATACATAATCAACAATTAAAGATTAAAACGCCACAGACAAAGTTGTGCCAGCAGGCAGGCTTATTAATAAAAGGATACTGAGCGAGGAACTCGTAAGTTATTTAAGTTCTTTGTTCAAAAAAAAAAAAAAAACTAAAAAATGTGGCAGTCCTTGTAGTTTAATTATTACAATTTTGGTTCTTCCGTTTCTCATGCTGCTTTATAAGGAAACAATACCCTTTAATTAAGAGTCAAAATATCATTTCATGATTTATAGAAGAGTGCAAAGAATGAACATAAAATCTGAACTCCTTTTGTCTTCAGATTTCTAAATGTAAAACTTTCGAAGCAATGTATTTTAATATTCTATTCCCAACAAAGTGGATTTCTCCAAGTGCAAATCGGTCAAATACTTTGACACATTTCAACAACTTTCAAGGGGGTGAAATCCCTACCCTGAAGAGGGACGAGATGCTTGGACTTGGGAATTCCTTCAATTTTCTTTAGTTCTCCTCCTGGTGGCACTTTTAATTGCATTACGCCCCGTTGAAATTGCAAAGGATGCACAGCCTAACTCCTCTGCAGTCTCGAGTTTTAATTGAAGGCTCGCAGCTGATGATGCCGTCGTAATAAAAGGATTTTCCCAGCCATTTCCTTTGAGAGCTGTCCTGTTTCTTGCTGTTCATTAATAAAACTGGCCTGTGGCATCATTAAAACATGTAAAGTTGCCAAGTGTGTGAAGGATAAAGATATGTACATATATCGATGCTAGGATAGATACATATCATTAATGTGTCAGAGCGTTGCGCATTAATTAAAAAAACATTTTAAGCGAAGGGCAGACAAACCGATTTAAATTTCACTCGGCAACTGCGAACAAGTTACAATTCGATATCAAACGATTTGCATATAGCCGACGATTTCACGCAGATTTTCGGGACATAAACACCCACGCACACGAATGTCGAGAGAAGAAGAGAGAAATCCTCTTCAGTCGGCAAAATCTGTTTACGAATTCGCCTCCTGGGACTGGGCCGGATTCAAAGTTGCGTGCCGTATCAAAGTTATCTTTTTTTGGCATATCACTTGCCGGGGTTGTGTTTCGGGGAGGAGGCAGAACTTCGGGGTGGACCAGTAAGACACACTTAACACCTCGGCACGTGAGTTTCCAATTTCGGCGACAATTGCTATGCCAACACACGTCTGCTCAGGTAAAGCCTTGAATTTAATTGAATAAGAAATGGCAACGAAAGCATGCCTCCAATCAATATTCGCCATCAAGCGTTGTTTTTGGAGTCTAAGTCCTAGGTCTATGAAGACATTTTGAGATACAGGATCTTGTGTGAAAGTTAATATTTTCTTTGGGTATTTGCTTTATTTTCCTACAAGTATATCCAGTGAGAAGGTTTTATTTTTGAAATGTTTCAACAGAGAAGTTATTATAGTTGGACAATAAATAAAATTTGATTGAAAGGAACCAATATTAAATTTTTAGGTTAAAATAATAAGTTCATTCTATCTCTAAGAGAATATATAAATTAAAAGTATATTCAATGTGTAAAATGCTACCTTTATCATACTCAAACAAAACCTAAAAAACACTCTATAAAGTTCTAAGAAATCTAGGAAACTTCTTAAGTAACATCCTCAAATATTTTTCTATTTATTTTTAGATTTTAAAGCTGAATTTTTTCATATTAATTTTGCAGCGCTCTAAAATATTCAAATGTATTTGGCATCTTTTGAAGATATTCGCGTGCCTTCATCTTGGCCCTCAGCTCATTCTCAGGCACGTCATGCCAGCGGGCATAACCAACCAGCTTATTAAATTGCAATCAATCTTTCCCCAGAACAAGACACGACAAGACTGAGACGCGTCATCGTCAGCTCTCGCAGTGAATTACCAATTTTACTGTCACGGCTACGTCGAATCGATAGGGAAAGCGAAAACCGAATCGAAATGAGGGCGCAGGAGGAGCAGAGCAGCACCTGGCCAATGTCAATCGATAACCTTGCACACAAAATGTGGAATGTGCAGCAAAAGGGGTGGAATTTGGGGGCTGGCTTGGGGGCGTGTAAAACAATGAAAGAAATGCCAAAATAACAAATTTCCCATGCATGAGGTCTGCACCTTCCACACACAGTGTACAGACACTTGTTGGCCACGTAATGGCTATTGTTATTCTCCCTCGATGCACACAGGTAACTGGAAATGCTTTTATTTCGTATACAACTTTGTTAGTTTTCGAAGAGGTATGCGTGCAGAATGTCTCTTAGTTAAACAGGGAATTGGAAAATAATAGCAAAGTTTTAGTATAGAGAAGGTTTTCAGCTATTAAGAGAAGGTAACTTTGCATTTAAAGTTGAATTTTTCTAGTGGGAATGGTAAAGGGACTTTGGAGATAAGAGTTAGGCATTAAATACGAAATATATTTCATAACGATTTCCCCATTCTCTGTTTACTCACCGATTGTGTATGTGGCTCCATCCACCGTGAATGTGGCTGCCTTGCATTTGTTGAAAAACCGCGAGGCAAAATCCAAAGCTGAGTTCTTTAAGCTCGAGGATACCCGGCGAATGGGTGAGTCCGGGCAGGAAGTGGGCTGCTGATGGCTGCGCTCCGGCGACACCTGGTGTTGCAACAGCTGCTGATGCTGCTCGAGGGTCGTTACAGCGCTGGTCACCGTGTTGGCGGAGGTCAGTCGTGCCGTTAGCATCGCGGGCACAGGGGCACTGGCACCTGGACTATTACCTACACCAGCTCCGGCACCCGGAATGGTGGCCTGACTTGCAACCAGACCTCGGCTGGTCACAGGTGTGGCCGCTCCGGGAGCCAGGCGACGTGGCGCATTCGACAGATTTGAATTTGACATTTTGCACACACACACTCTGGCGTTGCGTTTCCGTTTACGTTTAGAATCGCGCTTCAATTTCTATTCTGTGGCAGTTCACTTGATCACACTCATGTTGGTCACTGAACAGAGGCCAGGTTATCAATTTGAACTTTTCACACCTGTTGTACATGCGAAATTACTGGTTAGAGGAGAAGCCCGGATCTGACCAAGCCAATTTGTTGCAATTACGTTTTGGGGAAATAAAATATTCAAGCAAAGCTTTGCTTGCTTGTAATTACATAAATAAATTCTTTGGAATAATGCAATGAACTCAATCAGCCGAAAAATATTCAATTCATTGAAGCTCTATTGAGATTAACGGCAATTAAATAAAGCTTTTCATTTGGAAATGATAATATCTTTTAATTAAAACCAATCTCTACCGTATTTCATTTATTTTACTAAAATTTTCAAGCAAAGTAATTGTGGTTTATTATACGTTAAAAGCTAATTTTCCATTGTCCTGACAAATAAATATCTGTAGTATTTCCAAAATTCCCCCTCGTATGCCAAATTTCAATTTGAAACTTTTAATTGACCAATAAAAAATGTCCAAAAATATCTCATTAACAATGTTAATTTAAATTCCGAAAATATAAGTACCCATATTTCCGGAACCGCAATTCAGCAAATTGTATATCTCTCATCCTCTGTGTGTGCCTCTGTGGGAATTTGTGTTTATGCATCTGCGGGTGCTTTTGGGCCAACATCGCATCTATAGCTACATATATCTGTTTTGTCGATCAATTTATCTGGCCAACCCCGAACCCCCTTTGCTATAATTTGCCCCTAGTTTCAATTTGCCCGAAATTTAAACAAAATTGCAATTACAACTGCCAGTTTGGGTGGGAAAACATGTGTCCACATGGAAGGGCCACCGAAAAAGCAAAGCCGTATGGCTGTGCGAGAATGATAATGATGATGGAGATGATGATGATTGCAGTCAATAAAAACGGAATTACCAAAGCTGAACCAACGTGCTGGCACAGGTTAAGCGGATGTGAAGAGGGGTTAACTGGGGAGTTGGGAGCGGGAGGTTATGCTGGTACTTCAGCCAGTCGGTTGATGACTTTGCCTCTGTGTGTTTCTGTCTCTGGCATATTTCTGGCTCTCTAAAATGCGACGAATTAAAGTAAATTGCTTGGAAATAATCGCATACACTGGCAGTAGGTAAACACAAGGACACAGAGACAGAAATATAGAGTCTATATTTGAGGGGAAATCATCTGCTTGTCGGGGTTTTAATAGCAGTATTTATAAAAACATGCTTTTGCATTTGAATATTTCCAGAATAGTTTATTTTAAGCCTTTTCTCTGCAGTGAAATTTATATAGAACTAAGAATTAAATTAAACAGAGAGCTTAATTCCTTATGAAAACATGAGAAGAATTAAATTAATATTAAATGGTTATTAAATGGATATATATATATTTTTTCATCCCCTGAGAAAATGATATAGTTTCTAATCATTATCCTAAACTAGTATAGTTTCCTTACAACATTTTAATTAAATCTTTATAATCTCCATTCAAGCAGCCTAAAATCAAAACCCAACTTTTTAAAAATAGCATTAAATTTGTCAGTCGTAATGTATCCTATATTTTTTTCACTGCACACGCACAAGGCATAGCCGCCAGACAATGAGTGGCTTTCTGCGGCTAAATTGCCGCCTGTTCCTGCCCGCTGCCTATCAGCCAGCGCTTTGTGATAATGGCATTCAAATGTATACATTTGAGGTTTTTGTTTTTTTATTTCGCTTTTCCCGTTATGCCGTTTTGCCGCTTATCGCGGTGCGGAAAAGGCGCCGGGAATTGCCACATCAAGTACCGCCGAAAGAAGAGTATAAACAAACAATGGCAATAATAATAAATTCTGCTTTGGTTGCTAGATGGGTCACTATCCGTGAAATGGGAGTTGTTAGAGTGCTTAATTATCTGCAATTATTTCTTTACTATTAAGCCGCCTTCAAAGGATTTTAATCCGTGGCTCCAGTGCTCCAGCTTTCTGCGGTGAACAAATAATAATCCATTGAGTAAAAATAAAAAAACCCAACTTTCTGTGCAGCTGTTATGGCTTTGTCTATCCGTTTTTCACAGGATTAACTTTTTTTTTGTCTGTTTTACCTGAATAAATGCTTAAACAAATTGGGAGTTATAAATAACTGTAACTAGAAAAATTAGTTATATTTCTCAAAAGCTTGGAAACTTTTAGAATAAGGTAATTTATTAAGGATAAGGAAAGCATACTTTTTTAAGCTGGTAAGAAACGAAAAATAAATATTTATCTGTAATAACTACACAAATAAAGTGAACTTTTACGCATTTCTGTACAAGAAATAGCTACAATCCTTGTATTATTAAAAATATATAGTTCCTTTGTCCTGAAATGTTTTTGCTGACTGTATACCTTTACATCCCACAAGTGCTGGTTATAAAAATAAAAAGAAAGGAAATATTACTGCCCTATATAGACTCGCCGGGTTTTATTATCTGTTCCACTTTGACTGTCCTGTCTTTGTCTGTCTGTGTTTATGCCATGTCAACACCCCCAAAGATGGACTCAATGTCTCGATTTCGGCAGAAGGACAAAAAAAATAGGAAAATCTGAGACTCGGATTATGGATTTTTGTGGGCGTGTGTTTTATGCTTTATTGCATTATAACAAGTTTTAGTGGCGTGTTGTCTCTGGCTCTGCTTCTCTTTCTTTCTGGTTTTTTGTTCGCTGGGCCATACTAATTAATACCTTTGGGCGTTCGTCATGAATAGGTGT
Source organism: Drosophila watanabei (assembly GCA_008042575.1). Classification (NCBI taxonomy): domain Eukaryota; kingdom Metazoa; phylum Arthropoda; class Insecta; order Diptera; family Drosophilidae; genus Drosophila; species Drosophila watanabei. The sequence goes on along the minus strand of VNJS01012322.1, from coordinate 216,697 downwards.
GCGTGCCTATGTGTGTGTGTGTGTGGGTGGTGTGTGTGTGTAGGTGTAGGTGTGTGCGGCCATGTTTGCAGATAAATTGCGATGCTCAGTGGCTTGGATAAGCAGACCGGCTTTAATTTGGTAAATTAATTCTGAAATATTTAGGTCGCAAATATCCAGCTCTACCCGAACCCCCCGCGGACACACACGAGACTCGAACCCAACCCCGTCCGACAAGGTCACGGCTCGAGGGAGCTCCTCGCAGATAAAAGACTGAGCTATGTATATATATATATATATATAAATCGAACAAAGAACGGGAGCGAGCAGCTCAAACTAAAGCCGACGAGAATGTTGAAAATTTAAGGATACCGGTTTGCAGGATGGATATTGGGATACTGGGACGGACTGCTTGCTGCCTTTGATTTGCGCCAAGTATAATCAACTCAGTTGGAAACATTCTCGCGCTGAAAACGAAACGCAACAACATCGAAAAAAGGAAACCCTCTTGCTAAGGAAACTGCCGGAAAAGTAGATATACGAAGCAAGCAGGTCAGCCAACAAAAAATTACCAGGCAAATTGCCGAGGCCCGGTCCAGAAATATATATATATATATATATATATGTGCGGACATAAATAAAAATAAAGGGCCAGCAAAAATATAAACTTTGGGTGAATTTTGCGGCTTAAGGACAACAATTGGCTGCTCACTTCCCGCTTGGCCGTTGAGCACTGAACAACAAAAGATGGGGTGGCAGCTGCCACTTTTGAACTTCTAATGAAAATTAATCAGAAATGTTGTCCAGCGGCTTGTCTTTCCCTAAATACGATCAAAGACCTATGCAAATTGGTTTAGTTTCCGGTGTTTTTTCTCTGTTATTTTTAGTCCCCATGTTCCGTGTTGTTCAGTGTAATTTCGGGGGTTTTTTTTACCCCCACGAACACCTGAAAAGGGTTTCCTAACCCCAGTTAGATTGACTGAGCAAAAGGGTCGGGTCAAGCCAACGCCTAAAGGGTTTTTGGGAAGGAGCGAAAAAGGGGAGGGAGACTTTTGTTTCTGTTTCAGGTTTGGTCTGGGTCATATCATTGCCGTCGAGTTAAGTGTTAATCCGCTTTTGTTATTGTTTGGCACACAGCAGGAGTCAGGATCAGGTGTCTTCTTTGCTTTCCGAGGTGTTACACTTTTGCTTGTATTACTTTTTTACTGGGTCTGAGTCTGGGTTACATAATTGTCAATTTAAAATGTGTTTAATGCAAATTTAGTTGCCTGAATGTCCTGGCCCCGAGCTGTTAATTGCCGTGCCCTAGTCCTCGGTCATTCGCACATTAAGCCATTAATTTATCGAGGGGTTTGAGCTGGACAGAGCCAAACAAATTGCTGAGCAAATATTTGCTGCAAACCAGCGATTTGTTGTGGCTTCTATTACTGCCACCACCCATCGGTGTCCGACAGGGCAACAGGTTTTGAACTGAAGGCCAAAAGCAACAAGTTGACTTGGTCAACTAGTCCCCTCACTTCTCCTTTTTGCTTCTTGTTTTTATTTTTCTTTTGCATTTTCCTGAGTAATTAAAATTGCCACTTGAATCACTGCCATTTTTTTGTTGCTTTTTTTGTAGCCGGAACTTCACTTGATGGGGCACCCGAACTACGCATACACACTGGCCCCGAGGACGAGAACTACGAGAGCGAGGCTCCAACTCGGTAAAGGATGCGAGCCGCGAATTGGAAGCACTTCCTGTTGCTTAGGGCTGGGCGCATTACCTTCCGGCAAACGTGTTGCCAATCAACTGACGAGCTGCAAATCATGTCCTGGCCTTCAGCTGGCTGCCCCAATCGGTGGCAAAGAGCGCGTATCAAGAGCGGAAGCTCTCTGGCAAGAGCGACAATCAGCGTGGATGAGAGCTTTGGTTAGCATTAAAGAGAGGAAATACAGGAAGGAAGAGAGTCCTGGCAAGGCAACTAACTGGCTAACAGTTAATATGGAAAATACGAAGATAGTTTCTTGGAGAGAACTGTGTACTTCTATTAACTATATGTATATTAGTTATTTATTTAACTTTAAGTTACGGCTTTCATACAGCTTCTAGAAGTGAAAATGTAGGGCTATTGCTATTTTATAATAATTTTAAAAACTAACAACATTTGCATTATTTCTTGGTAAGCTTTGTTATGTTTTTATGTTGGATTAATTACTAGTTACGAATTAATAATTTAATGACTATAAATAAACTGAAAGTTAAGTCTTGGAAGCGCGAATAATTAAACATCAGTATTTCCTAATGTAAAACTAAAAGTGTACGACATTCTTTTAGTTTCCTTACTCTTGTTTATTAATATTCCAATAAAATTGTATGTGTTTTGAGTACATTTATTTTATAAGAATGTTATCAGTTGGAAATTTGAACATTAAAAAATGTAGTTAATAAAAAATATTGAATATTGTTAATATGTACAAAATAAATTAGTCTTTTTATGAATAAGTTATTATATTTATAAACATTAAATTTATGCAAAACCCTTTTTCATATTCCCCAATATTTATAGCAACACCTGGCATTGATTTATGTAATCCAAAACTTCCGATTAACTTTGATAAAATATTCTCTTTTCACACAATTCTTATCAGTCAAAATAGCCTTGATAAGGGGTTTTTCTATTGATTAGCTCTTGTCTGTCTGTTTTTTGGCTTATCTCCGCCAACAGCTGATGCAAGGACTCTGTCCGTTTCTCTCGCAATCTCTTAACTCCCGAAGCTTTTCACCACCAAAAGCTTGGCAACTTTCCCTGTGCCTGCCACTGGGTGGCGCCGCAAAAGGAAAGCGGAATTCAGGTTCGTCATGAAAATATTTGGCGGGTAGAAATCTGACGGCATCGTTTTGGTTAGTCCTGTGACAGCAAGGATATATTGACAAACGCCTTGTGTAAGGGTAGACGACGAACGAGTCGTGTGTAATTTATAACGCCAATGCAGACACGACAAACGAGCGAGGACAGCCTGGGAAAGCCATATACCAGAGGGAACAGAAAAACTTAAGGAGTCGTCCTTGTCGCCCCCAACATTCTGCAGGTGTTTAGTTATTTATGCCTTGTCACACGAAGTCTGCACTCCGCATGTTAAAGACAAAACAAATGCTCTGCGCTGAGTGCGCGCAGACATCCCTGGAATGAGTGTTGTCTTCCCCAGCTTAGCCATAAAGGATTTGACCCAATCCCCGCCATCGTCCTGTCGCATTAACCGCCTTTAAACCGCCCAACGAATGCCGAAAATGCTCAAATAAAAACATTTATTGGGGCGGTCGCATAAAGGAGATTTGAGCAGCTGCCGCCACGAGCGAAGTGAAAATGGCTGTACATTTATATGCAGATGGGTGTATTTTTGGGAAAATAATGAGTCTGCCAAGATATGCACAACTTTAATTGAAAAAGTTATCAAGGTGTATATTTTCAGGGGAATATTCTTCGCTCTAATTATGTGTCTGGCTTTGAATATTTATACTAAATGCATTTTCATTGGCATCCGAGAAATATGTATAATCATTCCACAAGGAAAACAATTAAGACGAAAAAACTTAAACTATAATTGCGGCCTTGGGAGAAATCTCTTGAAAGTGTTTATTTTGTGATGACATAAAAGTTTAAGCAAGATGCCAGAATTTTCTTTAATGAAGCAATTAAAATAAGCTTAAAATAAAATAAGTGAATATGCTAGAACTTCGAAAATATTTTTGAGATATAAGATAAGTTCTTAGTTTATAATAATCTGACAAAGAGCTCAACTTTCAATTAATTTTTCAATTGCCAATTTAATATTTTGTTGTCTGGCTCCCTCTCAACAATATACTCTCGTTTCGCCAGTTCGTTTAAATTGCAAATTTCACGGCAAATTAAACAATAGTTGAAATTTGCAAAGAACCGCCGCCGTCCCTTTCTTCTGTTAAATATTGTGGTTGACTCTGGCCATATATCTAGCAGGATATCAAGTCCCGCATGTTGGCCACAAGTCAAGTCGAGTCCTTCTCGGTCTCAAGCTGTGCCGTCTGCCTCCACTCCACTTCACTGCTCTTTGGCTGGGTTCTGCTGGGGCATGCCACTAGACTATCATGACATTTGAATAATGTGAGCACATTTGGCATTTTATTTTATCATCAGGCATTTGCTGATGTGCTGCTTACAGCAGCAGCACAGAGCCAGGACATCGTCTTCTGATGAAATTAAACTGCTCTTGGTCCTCGACTTGACTTGCTGCTCCGCTTTTATTTGCCTTTACTATTATACGCTCATTCATTTGTCTCATCATTTCGCTCACGCCCACGGGGCGGATGCGGAATGGGACCATGGAGTTCCGGACATTTTCATTTCTTTTCTTTTATTTTTTTTCTTTTCGGTTCTCCTTTGCCTCCCATTTGAGGGGCGTGGTCTAATTACAGCTTTGGCGAACTTTTTCATTGTTGCCGCCGTAAAAGTGAAGCTTGCAACAATTCTTTTTTAGGGCGTGCCATCATTTTCGGTAAACTTTCCAATTAGAAGGTTAAGTATACGCAGCATAGGCCAGACTCGACCGAGGGGGCTAGGCATTAAGTTTTTCAGCTGCTTGTTATTATTACCGCCTCTCCGCCTTTGCCAGCTTTTCTTTTTCAACTACTTTTCCGCGAGCTTCTTCTCATAACAATGCATTGAAATTTTGATTGCAACCATTAAAATGCAAGCGCAACTCGTCGGTTCCGCCCAGCGCCGCCCACATTGCAGCGCATAATGAGGATTTTACGCAGGTCCTGCTCAGCGCAAGGTCAGCCAAGGACGATGGGACAATTGTTGTTATTACTTTTGCTGTTGTTGTTACTGCCCTTAGTTACTGCCGCTGCTGTTGGTGCTGCTCGTCGTGTTTTTATAATTTGCCACAATGGGGACGAGGGCAAGAGCAGCAGCCCCAACAGCGACAGCCGCAGCAATTAGAGCTCTGAAAAAGCGAAAACAAAACAATCCGAAAAGCGTGGAAAAAAACTGACAACAACAAAATGAAAAATGGAAAAACACGAACAAAAAATATGTGCAAGACAAATTGCCAAGCCAGAGCTTGAGGCAGCCAAAAATAATGCGAGCAGACAACATGCAACATAGGAACATATTGCACCACAGCACGGTATATATGTTATATAGTGAATAGTGAATACTAGTTTTTCCTAACAGCATCCTTAATTTATTAGCTCATAAATATATATAGAGAATTTATGGAGCTTAAAAATTGAAGAAGCATCAAACAAACTCTTAATTGCACTTATTGCAGGCTTTAATTAAGAAATAATTTTGTTTGTCTTAAATATAAGTAACAATCTTAAACCCATGAATTATTTAATATATTTATTAAATTATATATAATTAAGTACCTGCAAGATTTTTGCATTTCCAAGTATCCTGTCCTCAAATTATTCCTTTAAGACAATTTTCTTCCCCTTTTGCTGCTTGTAAAGTTTCCTGCGAAGCGCAAGCCAGAAAAGTTGTTCAACTCAACCCAGACTCAGATTATATTCCCTTTGCATCATTTTTTTTCCTTGGCTCGAATATACATCAAAATAGTTTCCCCGAAATAGAAGAGCGAAAAAAAGGTGGACCGCAACAGGCACTTGTAATGTGCATTCGAGGCAAGGCGAAAAGAAAATAAATCAATAAAACTAAAGCATGGTCAGGCATAAAATGTTGTCGAGGCTGCTGCGGCTGCCATGAAAAACTTGGAGACTTGGATTCTCCAGTTTCTCTGGGTCTCGTTTCTCGAGTGTCCACTTGTATCAACCTCGAGGCCCGGTCGAGTGCGCCCTGAAAATTCACTCGGGGATTTCGATGTAATACAATGTAATCCAAATATTGATTCGCCGTAATTGTTGGCTTTATTGTTATGCGAGCTGATTAATGCGACAAGCGACAAGTAACAAGTCCCCTGGCCGGATGTGTTATGTATTCCCACAACTCTCCCCTCCCCCTGATCACGATTTGAAATGAAATCCAAGCCATGGCAGAACAAAATTAATACAACATTTATGAGTCACTTATTGTGTGTGCGCTCATTATGTAAAGGGCGACGCTCCGAGGAGGATGAAGGGGTCAGGTCAGCATTAGCCAGCAAATGACCCGCACAGCTGGCGCCTTTCCAGGGCAGTCATCCCTCCCTCCCACTTTCCGCCCAGCCAACAACCCAAGTCCCCATTCCCGTCCCACAAGGACACTCGGCTGGTGACTGCATTCCGCTTGGCCCACATTTGTCGCCCTTTTGGGTTATTGGACGCACAAATTAGCGGAAATTATGCAACGATAATGTTGTACAACCAATTGCTTTTATAGATTCCTTGCGTGCACGCTCCTGCTGCTGATGGCCTTTTATTATTTGCCATTTTTCCATTTACTGCCAAACCGCAAATTGCTGAGCATTTCCAGGAACCAACAGCAACCAGGAACCAGAAGCCAGCCGAGGGCGGGGTTGACTTTTATTTGAAAATTTCCATGATAACTAATTTACATGCATAAGCGGATTTATCGTTCGTAAAAGGGATAACCAGGCTTACACGCCACACACAGAGGGTTCATGAGGGGTTAGCAGTGCAAATGCCTGCAATTTCTATTATTAAAATCGGCAGAAACTATAACTAGGGGGAGCTATAATGCTCATTAGTAGTTGTGTGGGGAGAAAGGGATTAAGGTTTGGAGCTTTGAGTTCTCATTAAACCAGGAATTGAGTAGATATTAACTGGATATAAATCTTTTCAGTTTGTTATTATTGTTAATTAAATTTATTAGATATTTTAATAATAGGCAAGCAATCTTAAAAATTAATTTGAAACCCTTAATTTTTCATATTTATTTGATAACTAACCAAGCATTATGTTTAATTATTAAATGAGTAACAGTTGAAAGCGCACAATTACACAGTTGTTAATTGCGTTTGCTTATTAACAGATAATTACAATTTGTACCAGTCAATGCCTGAATATTTCGTCCTGAATTTTCAATATTCATGGATGTGCGCGTCGCTTTAATGGCTGTCAGCCGGACAGCAGGCTGTCACAGGAGGTGCTCAGGGGGGTCTCAATATGATAATGCCTTAATTATGCAACAAGGATTCCCTTTTTCCATGCCACGAACATCACATAAAATACCATAAAAGCCCTGGCAAATGCCATTGACAGCACTTTTCATGCGGCCACGAGCCGGAGGAGCCGGTGGACCCGAGGAGCCGGAGGAACCGAGGAGAAGCGTGAACATGCTCACACGTATTGCCCGGGAATGCCCAAATATATTTCATATTTATAACATAATTCGATATAATGCCCTTAGCGGCGGCACATCAACTCCACCTCTTGCTAGTCCTGTGCCATAAAAACCAGGCAAGCCATACAATTTTGCGGCCACATTGCGTATACGCCACCACTGACCACAGGCTTTCACAGAGAGGGACAGGGAAGGGAGAGCGACGGGAGAAACCTGGTCAAATGGCACACAAAAGGCCAACAGCAAAACGCACTTTGCCTACTGAGGCATTAACATCTGTTGTCCGTTGTCCGTTGTGCGTTATCTGCTCCCGTATTCCCACAGTCAAGTCCTGCTAGTTGACCCAACAAACGAGCATAGTTTCTATTTATGGAGTTCGCCAAGGTCTCCATAAACAATCGGCATGGCTAATGGATTTCGGATTTAGCAAATATGCCCAGGCAGCTAGAATATCCTGAGATTTCTCCATCTATATTCCTCAGTAATTTCTCTGTGACCCCTTTTGCCCAAATAGATTTGTTTGCGAATGCCTTAGGACGCAAGTCAGTTTACAATCGATGCAATTGAAGTAAATTTGTACAGCCAAAGGACAGGCAATTAGCATTTGGAATAGTTAGCAATTGGACTTTGAGATATTAGCTAAGCTAAAGTCTTTGAAAATTAAATACATTTAATATTAAGAAACTAAGGAATAGTTTTTAAGTATATTTTCCTCAAAGCTTTTTGTAAACAAATAATTCATTTCATCAGCGAATTTAGTTTGCTTTTGCATTGCCATATAAAATTATAGTTTATTGCCAAAGAAATAAGCTGTATGACCTTATTTTTTAGCTGTACTGCAGTAAAAGTAAATTTAAAATAAAAATTGTGCACTTTAACAATACAAATTACTTTTATTACAAAGAACTGTCAAATTGTAAAAATAAGAATAATCAAAAAGTATAAAAAATTCAATTTAAAAATACAATTTAACGAGCCACAAGATGAAAGTGCATCGCCAAATGAAAAGCCAGTTTTTCCTCCACTCTGTGATAAAATGCCAACGCAATTCCATAAAACAGCAGGACTCACAGACAGAGAGAGGTTGAAAACTGGATATTTAAATGAAGTTAGCGCCCCGTGCCCCGTGCTGAGTGAATGATGATACTTCCCATTCATCAATTCAATTTGTGCGCATTTCCATTGCTAATGCAGGCGGGAAAGTGCAGGGGATTTTCTCACGGGTCAGGAGAATGATTATACCGGCACACTGAGTCGCCTTGGGTTTCCAGCTGAGGCGATGTGCATAATTTAGGACAGTTAGGAGCTCTCGGTCGCCTCGTTTTATTAACTGCTCGCTGCCTTGCTCCTTGAGGAGCTCCCACATGAGCTGCAATCCAGCTAGAAAACTTGAACTGGAGTCGTGATCCTTGGCTCCTGCCGCTGGCTTTCATGTTTATACAGGGCTTCCCCTTGGCCCCTTAAATATGCTAATAATTCTCGACGCTGCTTTATTAAATTTCTATGGCAACAACCGAGTAAAATGAAATGCGCCCCCTCAAAATGACATAACTTATTTAGCTTTTGCGATTCGCTGTTGCCGCGGAAAATTAACACCAGCCAGCGGCTGTGGCAGGAGGCAGGAAGAAGGGGAATCCCGGATACCCTTGGAAAACCAAAAGTCGACGTTGTCGTTTCTTGTTTTTCCACGACTGTCGGTTTCATTTTATGGCCACGCCCAGCAAAGTGGCTTTCTCCTTCCATCCTGCCAACCGGATTTTTTTTATGCCAGCTTTAAACAGAGAATTGTGTCGTTAAACCGTCAGGCACTGGAGTTTAATGCAGAAATAATTATTTCATTTAATGCGTCAGCTTTAATCATTTGCCAGAGAGCAAAAGCACCGAGCTGAGGGCGCAATCTGTAGTTTAATGTGCCGGAGAAATGGATGCCTTCGCCCAATAGCTCTTACGGTATAAAAGCCCTAAGCTATTAGCCTTGGGAGTCATATTTGTAATTAAACCAAGCTAACTAAAACTTTGGTTAGTTCGTTTTTATATACTGTGCTTTGATTTTGAAATGTGGCTAAGATTAAACCTAAATGTAGGAAAGTCCTTGATAGATATATGTATAAGCATATTGATTCATGATTAAATTACTATGCTATGCATTTTATCTTCATTTTTTACAATTTCACATTTATATTTAAATCAAAATAAATTATATATTAAAGTAAGCTTTATAAAGCTATTCCTTCCAATGAATTCAATAATAACTTTTAATTAAATCCCAGCCATGAAAGCGATACCAATTAAAAGCAATGTAAGTGAATATAGCATTTATTATACAATTAACTTTCAACAAACAACAATGAATTGATATTTTTAACTTTGCCCTTCCGGCTGTGTAATTGCAATTAATAAAATGAAATTCGCAGGAAATTCACACAAATATGCATCGATAAAGCTGTCAATTGTGACAGCCAATAACAAAGCCCAAAAAGTCGGCCAGCAAACAATTAAAACCTTCTGTTGTTGGGCTTAAAAGGGAAATGATTGTGCAAATAACAACAGATTGGCAGGCATTGTTGCACTTTTGTTTGACCCGTCACACGAGTCCTTGTTAATTATGATTTCCGAGTCAATTTGCCGATGCGTTTGTTTGCCGAAACGGAAATCGCTTTTGGGTGGGTAAATCTCATCACCTGCCAGGGGAGCCCATAAATCATAATTGACTGCTCCCAGGTGGGGTCTTGGTAAATATTGACACAACGGGGAACAATTAATCACATGCAAAGGCAATGTTAATTTATGGAATTCTTTTTTAATTATCAATCGCAAACACGCAGCAAAGGCGCGCACACACAAGATATGCGGTCAGGAGCTAATAAGCTTGTCTACACAACTGTATACATAGTCAGGATGTTGTGGGGTGTATCCTGTGTACTTCCCCACCACAGAGGCATCGATTTTCTATGCACGCACTATAAATAAATATGTTTCTATTTATAAGACAAAGTCGTTCTATTACAAAACTTCCACTAACGGCAAACTATAAATAAAATGATGTGTAAATATAGAGATACGACAGGTTCAAGTTCAGGTTATTGAATGCAGGCCTTGGCTTTAAAGCTAGTTTGTGGCTTTAAAGTAAAATGTAACTTTAGCTTTTTCCAATCAATTTTTAAATAGTATCTAAAGAGACTTCCTCTGAGTCATTCAAAGGTCATTTAGCTTAATTTAAACTCACAGGAATAACGTATATAAACCCGATCTCATAGCCATATGCCAAATGCAGATTGACGTTGAAAAATGATGTCTGTTAATATACATATTTATGCACGCCCTTGTCGGGTTGCGAAAAACTGAAACATTCGTCAGGCGGGTTAAATATGCAAATGGTTTGTCTGCCTTGTTGACCCCACAAAAGGACCTCCTTTCGATCACAATAGACATCAGATGGTCGGGACTTACCTTTTTTCTTCTTAGCCTTTTCCCGTCGCCTGCAAGAAAAAGAAGAGAAAAGAGAACTCGATTAGGAGAGCAAAGCAGAGATTTAAACGCAGCACAAACAGGATTGGCATCGATGACACACAACACGCATGAATATCAAATTATGGAGAACTAAAAGCTTAGACCAAACTCAAACAGAAACTGAGATTCCTATGGAGATTGAGTGTTTGGGAAAAGGGAACTGCTCAAGTGATGAGCCTGTTTATATTTACGACACTCCCAACTGGCCCCTGGGCCAGTTTAAGCCGGTTCCTTGGCTACTGGGCAGGTCCTAGCCCGACTTGAAGTGCTTTCGGAACGCTCTCCCACACACTTGACTTGCATATTTTGCCATAACATTTGCAGCTTATAAATATTATGTTACGGCTCAATAAGCTTATGGCCAAAGGACCTTAACTTGGCCCTGATTGTCACCCATTAGTCATTAGCATTCTCTCCGTGATATATATACATGTATATATTTATATATAGATGAAGTGTGACTCGAGTGGCCACTGATGGATTGATGCTGGCCAGACACAGCCGGATTTATGACAGCCCATCCTTGCCACATGTGTGGCCTTTGAATCTGTCGGCCAGGTCGTGTCCTTAATGGCTCTTGGCCAACTCTGACAAAGATATCTTTGCGAACAAGCTGAGCTGGCTAATGACAGGAGGAGTGGGCGGACAGTTGGAAGCTTCCCCGCTGAGGTCAGGCCAAAAGTTGTTGCTGGCCGGCGTGGTAATGACACTCATTAACGCACTCCCAAGCAGCTCTCGGGCACTGGGATGTCCTGCCGCCGGCTCCTTCGCTTCTTTACTTCGTAATCGCCTTGGCTTTTGCAGCGTTTGCATAATGCCAGCGACCCAGACCTATCTATTTGTGTGTGAATTTTTATTTTTAGACCAACTTTTTCGCCCGCTACGCTGTCAGCTTCGTTTTCTTGGCCATTTTCGCCTTAGCACAATCTAATTACGAGGCTGTGAAAATTCATTAATGCCAATGCGAGTGGGGCAAGCAGCAGATGGACTCAACTGGAAGAAAATTGAACTTTCATTTGGATTGGAATTTGGATGAATTAAATATTTTATCTCATATTAATACGTTAGAAAAATGGTAAGTATTTTATTTAGGTTCTGCAAAGAATAATCTAAATTTTTATGAATATTTAAAAATTCTTTAAGACAAAACTTAGATCTTTATTTAGATCTGTTTTAAATATTCATTTGTATAATGTTAGCATTTTTATATTTTTATTGTAACCTTTTCTCTATCTAATAAGCAAATTTTCTCTTTGTGTACAACCAAACAAAATTAATTATCCATCAGAATTAGTGGGGGATTTTGCTTTCGCTTTGTCACTTTGCATATTTTCCACGCCGCCTTTCGGTTGGATTTCCATTAACTTTGTCGTACCAATGCTTCTGGTCATCAATAAAATTTTAATGATTGCGTTAAGCTGCAGCTGCTGCTGCTGCCTACTTGCACACACAATTCCAGTCCAGTTATTCGAAGGTCCTGCAATTCGATTAAGTCCTTGCCAGCATATGCGTGCGAATCAAATAAAGAGAGAGTTCGTTCTCCCTAGAGGCGAAATTTTGCGCCGAGTGTGCAAGATTTTCCACACGGACGGGAGACAGGACCCGACATTTTAATGAAGTTGTAATGAGTCAAGGGTTCGTGGCTCCTGGCAAACTGCAGCTGTTCAGCAAGTCACCCTCTTCCGGCCCATCGCGCGATTGGGGCACGCAAATATTTGCCCATATAAATTACAGACATACGCGTATCTGCGTGCCAGCAACGACGGTTGGCACATTTTACGTGCTTTGAATTTCAAATTTCATTCAATTTTATCTTCATTTTGTTTTTCTCACCCAGAGATATGGACATGACTGGTGGGTCATCGCAGAAGGCGGAGTATGAGGCGGGGAGTGCAAATATGCGATGTTCCAAAATTTGACTTGGGGCCATCCGTGGATATGAATTTTATTTTTTTTGAGTGGAAAACATTCTGTTGGGGCATTAAATTTAATGGATCACATGATAAGAGTATCCATAATTGTTATTAAAACCAAAATAATTGAAATATAACGGCAGTTGCCTGTTTAAATCCATTAAAAGATTATAATTCGCTTAAACTGTGGCAAGTTTATGGGGGTTTTGGTTATGTTTGGAATATACAAGTATTTTTTAAGCGATTTAAGGCATGTAAGCATTGATTGGTGTAAATATATCTTTTTTAGTTGTTAAGGATAAATCTGAATCTAAAAGTATAAAGAATGTTATAGCAATAGAACTCTCTCCTGAATTGTAGAACATCTCCATTTTTCTTCCATATTTCCCCCTCAAAAAGCCACAGATTATAAATCAAACAAGTATTGGCAGAGCGTTTTCCCTAAAGGACTTCTTTTTTTAGCATGACTATGACAATATTTTGGAGCTTCCTGCGCTCTTCTCTCAAGAGTAAGTGAATTAAAGCGAGTCGCAAGCTGCGTAAATTTGCTTGGCATACTTTGGAGCACAAGGTAATTGAAATTTATGCATAAATTATGCGCATAAACGGACACGGCAAGGCAATAAACAAAAATAAAAATGCAAAATTGTGGAATCCAAGCGGGGGTGAAGTAACAATTTCCCCAACACATGAAAATTTGATGAGGCCTCCTTGAGGACGGCGAAAATTTACTTGTCCTTCTCTTGCTTCGCCGGCTTTTTTATTATTTAGCTATTTACGTTACAATTTGTTTTCGCTGCCGTTGCGGATATATACACGTACGTTGTGCGCACTTTGAGCTCAACTCGATGTTGATGTTAACTGCAACAGTGGCAGTTACTGTATCGTGATCCGGAGATATGCAAATTTATTGCCACCGCAAAAGAGAGAGAGAGACTTTCAGATGCAGGCTACACGGATAGCTGCAGATATGCATTTGTGAAATTGTTTTCCTTGCTGTGTCTGGTTCTGGCTCTGGCTCTGGCTCTGCGGCTTGCCAACGACACGTTGCACAGTTGACTGCCCCGAAAATTGAGCAGCGTCCGGATGGCAAATTGTATCAAATAACCAAACGTCAGCACAAGTGCGCTGCTGTGTCCTGTGTGTCCTTCTATCTGCCATCTGCTATCCTTTGGAATGTATCTGTGTATCTGCTACAGTTGCAGCTGCCGCTGCTGCTGCTGCATCGGCTGTTGACGTGCCTCTAACATGGCCAGCACATTGTTAAGGGAATACCGGCGAGTGGAGGCTGTCCGGGCGCATTTGTGCAGCGCTTTATTTAAATTACTCAATTTGCCAGACAATCTGCCCCGGAAGTGGAAATTAACTACAGAAGCTGGTAAAAGCAGAGCCGGAATACTCTCCTTGCCCCTCCCCTATTCACATTGAGCCCACAGAAAATTTAATTTAGTGGAAAGTTTCCGACTCACATAGATAGTATGGGGAAAAGTTTTAAATTTAGGTTACTGCGGCCAAGGATGTCAAGAGAGCAGAAGATGGCCAGAGATCGGTAGTAGAATACAATATATGCGGGAGTGCGAATGCACTGAGGGAAAAATTGGTTATGTAAATGGAAAAGTAATACCCTTGCAAAGTATTATAATTTTAGTCAGAATGCAAGACGGTGAAGGAGTCATTTCCGACCATATATATTCTTGATCAGCATCATGTGGCGAGTAAAATTTGGCATCTTACGGTGAAAACAGATTTTTGTCAATTTTTTCAAAATTTTGTAAGGGGTTACATCATTTAAATTTTTGACAAAAATTCAGAAAAAAAAAATTTAATTTTTAAATATGATTTAGTTATTATTATAAAAAATAATGTGTAAGTAAAATCCTAAATATTTTAAATACTTTTATTAGTTGCTTTGGCTAAGAAATAATGCTTTGAATAAAAAATACATTTTCTATTATGAGAAAACTTTCCGTTAATCTTCAAATATTTCTCCAAGTGCACACATGCACTCACTTACATAATGTCTGCTCGTGTGGTGTATAGATGGATACGTCTGTATTTGTGGGTTTCTTTTCCCCCATTCATGTAACAACTGCTCTTCTTCTCGGTGGTCTCTCTGTCTGAGTGTGTGTGCTCTCTCAGGCAGCTTAAGGCGCTTACTCTGTCACCTGGCTAACACACTCACACGCACACCCGCGCTCTGTTACAACCCCGTGTGAATGTGTGGATATGAAATTCCTTTGGCGGCGAAGAGGGCACCTCTTGGAGTCACTCCACCTTTCCTGGGCCCCTGTCTGAGTGCTTTTCGACCCAAATAGGAAAGGCGTTCGCCATTCTAAAACAATGTTACGAGCTCACCTCGGACGTAGCCGGTTTTTTATACAATTTTATATATACATATGTGTGTACTATAGCGACATACGTGCAATTCTATTGAGAATTCTGGGCCATCGCAACAACAAAAGGTTGGGCTGGTAAAGTGGAGGCAAAATTCTATTTCATTTATTTTTCTAAAAATATTTGACAATTTTGCGACTTTTCAAGATTTCAGGCCAGGCCAGAAATTTTTTGAGCTGTAATAAGCAGCTTACAGAAAACAATCTCTAATGCGAGCTCCTGCGTCTGTCCCGCTTCTCCACCTGACAGTTTGTTTAAATTGGAAGAAGAGTAAGGACAGATAAGGGCCAAAGGAGCTGGGAAAATGTGACGAGGAATTTTGTTGATAAGCTCTTATTTTTTGCGGTCATTTAATCAGGTAAACGTAAATAGGAGCCGAAGAAAAGAAGGGAGAGAAGAAGGACGTCATTTTAAAAATGACAAGGTCGGGTGTTATTTATAGAAATTACTTTTATTTATATTAGCTTTGTAAATTAAGGGAATAAAATACATGTGGCTTAAAGATAGAAGGATGTATAAAAAATAAATATGATTTAAAAGGACTTTAACTTGTTTTAGTTAAAAATAAAGTATTATTTGTATGAATTCCCCTAGCTATACTTTGTCCAAAGACCAACCCATCCTTGTGGTGGCTTACATCTAAGTATATCATCTCTTTTGACCATTTATTTCAGGCAGCAGCAAACCCCTTCATTTCTAAGCAGATCCCAAGCTAATCCAGCACTTACAGCCCAGCAGCAAAGCTTGAAAAGTAGCCAAAGCCCTTAGCCAGGCAATCAAGGGCAGGAGGAGCTAAAGCAGGAGCAGGAGCCGGGGCATAAATTGCAGCTGGGCCAACTCAATCATCTGACAAACATTGTATGTAAGTAAGAGGGTTTTGCCGAGATATGTATCTAGTAAATGGTGAAAACACTTTTGTTGTGTTTTTATACGCTGCTCTTGTTTATAGCGCATTTTGCTGAAACAAAGCAGCCTTCCGGAACATTGCACAATAAAATGGCACAGCACAGCATAGCACAGCAGTCAGTTGGCCGTGGCAAGTTGCAGACTCAAAAATAGAGCACCAAAATAGGCGACAAACCGTGCTGGCCGTCTCCCGTCCGCCCCTTAATGCCAGGACCCCGAAAATTGATTTTGATAACATGCCACCGCCCCTCGCATCAGTCCAGAGCTGCGTCCTGCAGCTGGAAATAAAAAATAGGAGAGTAAACGCCGCATTTTGTTTTACTCGTCACTTGTCAGGCAGTAAAAGCAAATTACTTAAAGTTCATTGCTTTAAGCGACAGGACGAAGGACGTGGACAAGGACGAGGACGAGAGACTATATAGTGACGGGATTTGATGCGGAGTGATGGAACGAACGGACGCTGATGGGTGATGGACTATGACGTCGGCTCGACGGAGCCTTTTTCATTCATTTCATTTGGTGTCGCCGCGCATGAAATACGACCAGGACCAGGACGACTTACCAGGACAATGAAATGTGATCTTATCTGAATTTGTCCATTGCTTTTCGCTTTCCAGCATTGTTCGAAATTGTATACTCGAGAAATTTGTTCAATTGAAACATTTAAAGGCAAACAAAAGAAGTGATCACTCATTTAAAGTGATGAAAAATGATTTACGATTTGGAAAGTACAAATTTTGATTGCGGAGAAGAAGTAATTCATTTATTTGCAGTCCTTTGCTTACAGAGTAAAAAGAGGATTAAGTTTAGGGTTATTAAATTCGATTTTTTATAAATGTATTACTATGTTTTTCTAATCGATTTTTTTACAGCTATACAAACCATATTTTATAGTATTTTAAGGTTTATGAAGTAATTCATTTAATGTAATATTTCCTTGGTATTAAACTGTTCCTTTTGGTAACAATTACAAACCAATCAATCAAATTTCCATGACATTTTCACGATGTAAATTTGAATGAGTTTTCATTTTATGATTTGATAAAATTGTCGCCGAACATTTCCATTCAATATTTGCAGTTGTATTTCATCTGTGTCAACGGCAGCGATTCTTCTATTTTGTTCACTCAAATCAAACCAAACTGATGAACAAACTCATTCGTTCGGTGGGTGAAATCAAAGTAAAATTGATTGTCAGCACTTGACACAAGCATTTTATATATTTTTGTATATGTATTCTTCTTCCTTTTACAGCAGATCGATCAATGCTGAAACGAGTGGCCCGAAGGACACTGGCGCCTAATCTCCTGCCCAATGCATTTTCGGGGGAACTTTACATAGATGATTGGACATTGCGTGGGGTCGTGGCCGAAAATCCTTTTGTTTTCTTCCATTTTTATTTTTGTGTCTGCTTTGTGTTAAGGGGAATTGGGATTTTGGCCTTGTCCATTTGGCTGTCAGGTCTAGTATTTCATCCCTGTTGGGCATTTTTATTGATCCCCCGGGAGAGAGCCGGGACAAGGACACACTCTCCGGACCCGATTTGTGTTTGACATAAATTATGTCAATCGCTGGCAATTTGCCGAGCATTAATGGGGGGGGAGTGTGGAGGTGTATGGAGGCTCCCAGGAGCAGTGTGGGCTTTGGCCTGTCAACTGCATAATTAAAGGACCAAAAGGCGCTTAGTGTCGTAACGGAAAGTGTGTCATGGCAAAAAAGTTTTGCCGCCGCCGCCTCCGCCTCCTTCACTTTTTTCGCTCTCATTCGCACCTGTCTTGCCGCTGTTTAATTATGCAAAAGTAGGCGTTTGCGGCCTACAACTTGTCTCGGGCTTTTAAAACAATGTGCGGAGCGGGAGCCGTTAGATAAAAGTAATATACCAAGAACAAGTTTAAATGAATTTTCTGCCCCCGTATCCACACACACACATGACTTGGACTTGGTCTTGGACTTGGGCTTGAGCTTGGAGGACGGGACAGACCGAGACATAGACTGAGACTGAGAGCTGAAAGCCAATAAATCAATGACAAGCACAGTGAAGGCAATATACGGCGGCCATATGTGTGGGTGGGTTGATGTGGCAGGGCGGTGGGGTGCAAAAAGTTCAAGGCCGTAATCCCATTTGATGCCGCCGCAAATACGCCAATCATGTCATACATAATGTATGACTCTCTCTCTTTCGACCTCAGAAGGGATCCCAGGATGCGGATCCACTGCAAAGGCCATTTAAATTCCCGGCCAATTGTCTACACATTATCGACAACAGGTCCTAGAGAGCCGCAACTCAATCTCTCCTGTTAGCCAATTACCGAAATTTCACACGCTCGAAAACCAAACTATGGCCAAACAACTTATGAGCCGAGCCGAGCAGCAGAGCTGCCGAAAAAGAAATGCCAAAACTTTTCCCATTACCAAACAAAACTGGCAAAGTGCTCCACAAAGAGCGTCAAGAGCCTTGAAATCGAAAAGCCAACACCGAAGCACCAGCGAACCGCAAGGAAGGATAAAATTCGTTATAGACGAATTTTTAGCCTGGCTTCCAAAATGGAATCACAACAAACTGTAATTGAGTTTCGGCCGAGTTGAAACGATTTAAAATGGTAGAAAAACAAGGCAGCTCTGGCAGTCCTGGCAAATATTTACGAATAAAATAGAATACAATTTGCCAAGCAAATGGCTGCCAAAGGTGAAGATAAACAGAAAAACATGTGCGCGTATGAGAAATATTGAATAAATTTCGAAACTAATTCGATCAAGTCAATTTATTTCGCAAAAACAAGCAGAGCATAAAAAACTAAAGAATGTGTCACAAGCCAGGTAACAATTTGTTTATTTATTATATTGTGTGTGTTTTAATTTGCTAATATGAAAGTGTCAAAAAAGATAAATGCTAAAGACAGTTCAATTATATTAAAGAGAAACATAAAAGAGACTTTGTAATTAAAGATAGAGTGAAAATTGAGTGGCAGTTATGAATTAATACGGGGTGGAAAATGTAAGCTTCACTAAAATAATAATATCAAACCATAATAAATTGCCTGAACACAAGTTCTTACAAAATTGTTTTTATAAATTTAATTACATTTTTAATACCCTTTTAAACGAAGCTAATAAGAAGAAAGTAATTTATTTTAAATACTTTTCAATGCCCTAATTATATATTCCACATTTTAAAGGAAACCAACAAGACCTGAACTATTTTTAAATTAATTTATTCCATGTCTCTACTAGCCAAAGTAAGGCCCAAATAAACTGCGTAGATTTTTCGATTGTTTTTCTTTTTGTGATTTGGTCGTGTTTTTCACTAAAGTCGCAATCAATAAAAGTAATCAGTCAAGGCAAAACAATTAACGAGCAGCGGCAAACAAGGCACCACGAAAATACCAAAAAACACTGATTGAAACGCTAGACAACGGAGGAACAGATGGTTTGGGACAATGGAAGGGACTCCCGAAGGGGTTTTCGCTTCTTGGCCGCTAACTAACTAACTGCGTGCCACAGTCATTATAAATAATACAGGCGAAATCGATTTATTGACTGATGTTGAGCGGCCCAACTACCAAAAATTTCCCACCAAAAACCCCGAGTGATTGAGTGCGGAGAAGGGTCGCACAACCATCAACCGCACAAAAAAAAGGGCAACATCGCCTGAAAGTATGCCGCAATAAAATGACAAAATAAACGAAACAAAAACGGACAGAGAGAGAGACAGAGACAACGGCAAAGCCAGAAGCGAAAGAAACAAGAAATGACCATTTTATGAAGTGTTTAATGGATGTTAAGTGAGTGTGCGTGTGTGCTTAGATGTATGTATGTATGTGTGTGTGATGTATATGTATGTGCTATATATGTCAGTGTGTTATCTATTGAACGCTTGGCTGACCGCACAACCCAAAAGACAGGACACGACCAGAGAAAATAACTTTGACTTGACGTGGCTTTGCTTTGCTTTTGCCGCTGCTGCTGTTGCTGCTAGTGCTTTTGGGGGAAATTAAATTGATTTTCTGTGTTTTATCGGTTTGGACATAATTGTATGCCAATTGACTTGGACACCACAAAGAGGAAGTGATTCATTTGCATCAGTAGCACAAGGATAACACAGCCTCTGGCTGCTGTCTTGTTAGTAAACTCAATGACTTGAGAGTCATCCTTAATGAAACTATTACTTGGATGACTAAGGCTAAAAGTTGTGCTTTATATGAACAAAAATATGTAGCAACTTTCTAGTTTATTGCTAAAAGTTTTAGCTAAAATAATTTCAAAGATCGAACTCTTCTTTGTTTGGACTTTTCCATTATTTTTTGTAAAGTTTTCTGTGCTATTTAGAAACAGTAAAAATGTGTGTGTCTTTGACAATTTATTTATCTGGTGAAATCTGCAACCTTCTGGGCACATTTAAGTGCTGAACAGGAGGCAGAAGGCAAAAGGCAGGCGGAGCAAGGAACAGCCAACGAGAAACTAAAGCAATCCCATCAACTAAAAAGCATCTCAACGTGTGTCCGCACACCCATATAACCATATATATTGTAACCAACACACACATGTACGCCTGTCTGTATCCGTGGGTGTGTGTCTGTGTCTGTGAGTATCTCAAATGAGACTAAGGCAACTAAGGCGCTTCTAGCTGCAAATGGCAGCACTTAAGCCCACCCATACTATCCCATCAGAAGCCCCAACCCCATCCCCAAGCCATGCCATTCCATTCCAGCGATGACAAGCGCATAAAAATGGAAATGAAAATGCCAAAGCTTCGAGCTGACTACCAGCCGCCATTCCCTTCCCCCCTCCCCACAAGCCCATGGATTGGAAAATGACAAATTGCTAGTACGCTCAGCGTTAAAATTATTGCGGCCCGATTGCATTAGTGGCCATGAAAGCGTTGATTTGTTTAACTAGAGTCTGGCCTGCAGGCGACACGGATACGGTTGCGGATTGCGGATAGCGGATTGCGGGTTACGGGTAACGATTTACGGGTTACTGGCTATGGGCAACGGACAGCACCGGATAGCCGCACAGCCAAAATGGCGGCCAGGCAATTAATGACACATCCAAGACCCGAGCTTCGAGGCCAAAGCCACGAGGTGTCCGACAGCGACGCTGGCAACAGCCACAGGGCCACGTCCAGTGCCGGAAAATCCTCCTTTTGCCACGCTGACATTTGATTCCACCAAGGGCAGGAGAGAACACAAAAAAAAAATAAGAAAATTAAAGGTTGAAACACGTGACACGCGTAGATTTCTTGGATTTTTTTTTAGGATGACAAGACTTTGGGCGGTAATAAGTATAAAGAAAATTAAAGGTATCAAAAATGGTAGCTCACTTGGATAACTATTTTTAATTTACAAGATAAATATACAAATACAAGTAAACTTGTAATACTTTTCTTATATTAAAATAAAACATATAAAATATAATTCATATTTATTCCCAAACCTTTGAATGTTTCCCTGATTAATTTAGACATAATTAATGGCGACCATAATACTAAGTAAACCACAAATAAATTGATAGTTTACCAACTAAATAAAATTAGTAAAACCAAAGCTAACCACAAAAATGTGTCTCTCAAATCAAAAATAAATTTGTTTCCACCAATAAATCATGATAAATTACAATTATTGCATATTTGGGACAATAAAAACCCTAATTACTTTGCCATTTAATTGAATTGATTCTACAAAATCGATTGTATAACCCAAAAATCTAGTTAAAAAAAAATAATTGCAAACCAAATGGCTTCATTTCCGTTTGCTGAAGCGCAATAAATTACTGGGAAAACAGGAATCCATTAAATTGCAAGCAAAGTGGCTTGTATTTTTGTTCATTTAATTACTGCTGCAGTTGTTTGAATTCACATTAAAGTTTTCCGCGTGGAATTGCACGTTGCACAGCCTGCCCTTCGAGTAACATTTTTGTTGGAGTCACAGCTTCAAGGTGAGGATTTTTAAGCTCCTCTTTGAGCTCATCATGAGCCTTTTCGGTCGCCGGCAATGCAAGTGGCCCATTAAGCCAGCAGGCCTTTTGACATGAGTAGCCGGCAGCGGAGTGGGCCTGGAAAAGTGAATGTGGAAACAGTTTACACTCAGGAGATATGTTTACCGTGGCCAAATGTGCGAGAGGAGGCACTGCTAACTGGTCTAATTTCGTCCTGGCTTGCTGCTTCCTCGAGTGCAGGCAACGGGCTGCCTAAGCTCACGTTTGGCCCACTTAATGGAGGGTCACATCCAACTCCCACTTAGCCTTTTCCATTTTCTTAGCATCAGTGTTGCCAATTCAGGGGATTCTTCTTAATTTAAAAGTTAAATAAGGTTAAAAGGATACTGAGATAGGGCCAAAAAAGCTGTGTTCTGAAATAAGGAAGTGCTTATTTTATAATTTATGTTCCAAGATAAGTGTAGAAAAACGTTTGACCGCTTTTTATTGCCTAATTTATCATCACGAAATAATTTTTAATTTGTATTTGCGGCTCGACTGGTTGTTGGGAGAGTATTTAATATTTTTACTGAAAATTGTCTTTTATTTAAAACTTAATAAAAATTTTTATAATTATCTATTTACAATATGTAATTTAATTCTTATCTTTAAATTTACATATTACAAATTACAAGTAAGTATATTTATTCGATATGCCTTTAAGACACAATTAATTTCTTTATTTAAATCAATTAAATTTTTTATAACATCATAACATATTCATCTAATTTATATCTCTTCCTCTGCCGTTGAACTTCACATTTGCATAATTTCGGATTTTAGTTTCAATTAAAGCTTTGTAGTATATTCCTTTTCCTATTCAACAATTTTAATAAATTTTTAAGTTTAAGCTACTGTTTGTAAATTACATTTGGCAACACTGCCGCTCGTAAAAATGTTCCCTGCTATGAGAAATATTTTTCGGACATAATTTCCAGGGCGGGCGAGGCGAGACTTTGGGACGTCAGCAAACAGCTTCAACTTGTTAACCTGCTTTTCCAGCTTTTCCGTTGGATTTCTCTTTTT
Source organism: Drosophila watanabei (assembly GCA_008042575.1). Taxonomy (NCBI): domain Eukaryota; kingdom Metazoa; phylum Arthropoda; class Insecta; order Diptera; family Drosophilidae; genus Drosophila; species Drosophila watanabei. Next base: position 193,737 of record VNJS01012322.1, on the reverse strand, counting down.
TCCATTCTCCCCTCTTTTCTATGTTACACTGCCGTTGGCATTTGCATGGACAATCTACGCGCACTTAAGCGGCGCCTCTATTGTTGGCCGCTTTACCGAAAAAGCGGAAGAATGAAAGCAAAATATTTAAACGCCGCCGTCTCCGCCCCCTTTTCACTTCGCCTCCCCCTCCGCCCCTTGCCCAGTTCGTGTGAATTTTCAATTAAAAGGCGCTTTTCGCCCCGCACATGCACACACATCCACACATGACTTTTCCGGCGAGCGAAATTAACAGCTCATGAAATATGCCCCGAAATGTATGCAACGCCCCATTGTTGTTGATCTCGTTCTCAAGTGCTAGACGCGTGTCCTTGGAGGACGACGACGAGAAATAACGATGCCAGGAGCCCCACAGGCGCCAACTTAATCACCTGAGCTGATGAGAGAGGCAAGCAAAGGTGAAGCAAAGTTATATTTTCAACTCTCGAGCAAGAGTCATTAGTTCAAATATAAATAGATTCATAGGGCAGAGAGGGCCTTGGTGGCCGCAGGAGCAACCTTTTTGCCTATTTTCATCACAGATAGTTTCCTGCTTCCTGTCCGCACTCTATATTTTAATGAGCCTCTCAATATGCATGACACACGGCTTAAATGTGTAATTGCGAATGTGCGAAACCACGTGCTCTCATTACCATCTAGAGCGTCAGCGGCATCAGCGAAAATTTTGCAGAATGACGATGACAGCACGGCGTATGCGTAATATGCGAATACGTAATATGCTCATGTAGCGTAGTGGCACTCAACGGGGCCACTGCATCGACTCTATGAAAATGTATTCAATTTGTGGCTGCTCCAGATAAGTAATATTCTTGAAATTCTCCATATTCGATGAGGAGTGGAAGGGAGAAATGATTGTACAACTTGTGCGCTGGCAAACGGAAACGATTTATCAATTGAAATTGGGCGAAAAAAAGTATGTATGTATGGAAAACATTTTAAGAACTCTCCATTCAGCTGCCATTGAGTGTGAACATATATATACCGCCATATACTATGTTTGTGCACACATTCATTCTTGCATTGACAGCTTTACAAATTTCAATGCATTTGCTTGGCACTCACTGCCATTCGCATTCAGCGGCCCAACACTCAACGCCTGAACGTTCCAAACATTCCGATTTCATTTCGCAGATGCGGGTTTTTGTATGCCGAAAAGTTTTCGGTTTTGTTGTGTGAGAGAGCAAAGACTGCGAAGTCTGCGCTTAAACTATCATAAAATAATCACAATGAGAAATCAAAAGTTGCTCCGACAGGACCGCCAGGCCGTACAATAAATCAAAACGAGGCCTTCTTGGCGCTCACATGCATAATGAAAAGAGCAGAAGAAGAAAATGGAAAACTCTTGAGGGGGGGCGGGTGAAGGCGAGAAGGTAAAAACTTTTCTGCGCTTTTGTTCGAGAGTGCAAAAGTTCAAAGGGCCAAGACCCAAGAAAGTCGCAGCAGCAGCAGCAGCGATATCTGCCAGCTTTCCCAGCTTCAGTTTTCAGGGTTGCAGGTGATTAACGGCAGCTGAGGGCGGGCAGGGCAGTAACATCCATTTATTTCTCGTTTGTCGTCCAGATTTGAAAAATGATTCAACGTCTGCTAATAAATTTGTGTTGGTAATTAAGCAGCGAGCTAGGCGAAGCGGAGTGCAAGGCGCGAATTACAGAGATGCGCAAAATTCCTAATTGGAGCATTGCGCAAAAATAAACAAAAACAGAAACTGAACCGCAGCAAAGCAAATATCATTCACAATTGAATGATGGACAGCTGAGTTCCCTATAAAATATTATAATAAAAAAAATTTCCACAGTTTGAACAATAAATCTATTTGTTAACTAAGGGTTAGTTGTCTTACTAAATTGTTTTATTATTACTTTCATTGTATATAAATTTCCTAAGTATACCCTTGAGTAAATTAGTATTCCAGGGTATAGTCTGCATAGAAATGCTTTTACTGCAACGTGTTCTGTTTTTGCTATTTTGCATACCGCGCTCGAGGCAAATCAAAAAGTAAATTGAAAATTAAAAACACTTTGAGGAGTCATTCCCTTACCCACAAAGAAGTATAGTTGCTCTCCCACACTTGTACTGGATTTTGTTTTGTTTAGGTGGAAAATCTTTCATTATACTTAATTAGCCGGAACATTTATTTCGGTGTGTTTTTGTTATTCGGGGAAAACGTATCATACGGAAAACGTAAAAGCTGCTTAACCAATATTGTGTATACAGGAAAAAATAATAAAGAAAAAAGAAAACAAAAGAATTGTTGATGATTTCTAGTGGGTTTCACGGTTTATTTCTAATGTGTTTTTTCAACAAAGTTTATTACGTTTTTATTTTGTTGGTTAATTTAATGTTGCTATGATTTTGCAAGAAAGAGAGCCCAAACCTCCTAATTGATTTCGACAGAAAATTGAGCTGATGTTTATATAAATTTTTTTAGATTGAAGAGAATGCTAATTTAAATACCAAAAAAAATAAAAAGAAATTCGACATCTGCTTAACCTTTAATAAATATTATAAAAGCATCATAAAAAGTGAGAAATAAAAATATTTCTGGCCTCGTATAAAGCAGGAATTTTACCAGCCAAATAAATTCCTCAAAAAACTTTATTTCATATTTTTATAAGCTCCATTGAAAGTGCATTAAAACTGTGCCAAGTGCAGAACGAGTCAAGGAACAAGTCAGGCCGACGCCAGGCTCAACCTCAGCTTCTCCTTTGCCCCGTACGAGGGACAGAGTTCTGCCAAAAACTATCCTTGACTTGCATTTGCATTATGCATGACTTTGCATTGGTTTAGCTTTTTGTTCTGTTTCAGTTTTTATTTGGTCTGTGGATGTGAACTGGGATTGGAACTGGGATTGGGGTTTGGAAAACAACGCATAGGGTAGGTCATAAGCTTTTCAATACTCACTCAGCTTCACTCCGGGATTCGCTCGATGCCTCGAATTGTAATTATTTTTGGCTCCAGTATTTCCACAGCTTGGCCTTTTGGCATTTGTTGAGTTAAAGCATTCAAAAATTATTGTGATTTATATTGCTTCTGAGAGGGAGAGTGGAAAGACTGTAAAATGCGACATTGATTTTGATTGATTGCAGTTAGTTTATTGTTAGTTATGAAAGCTAGCAGCTGCCGAATCGCGAAATCATTTTTCGACAATTGGGCCCGCGGCGAATGCCTCGTAAAGTTTTGCTTTGACACATGCCCCGAATGCGCAATATTTAATAAGCACCCCCACAACACACACACGCACAACCCTCATACCAATAGTTAATATATGCTTGTATCACTCATACGTCACGTTGCCCATGTACTGGGCCAAGAGGGGGAGTGGAAAGCGTCCGGGGTAAGTGTTCGACAGCGGTCAGGAAAAGCTGCTTTTGAGCACAGCACGTGCACTTGACATTTAGTGCCGCAAGTCCCCGAAAACAATAACCCAAGGGGGAAGCCAGCAGGTGCGGGGCTTTTGGGAACAAAGGCTGCACAGAACCAGAGCCGGTGCCGAAATTCATAAAAATTCAAAGCAGACAGCAATCAATGACGTACAGAGCGAAATAAGAGAAGGCAAACTACAGTGGAGCGAAAATAAATGGGAAAACTACTTTATTAAATGTCTTGACTTAAGGGTTTTTGCTGTCATTAAAAAGGGAACAAAGTAGAGAAAATTATTAATATAAACTTGAAGGTAATTCGTATAAGTTTGTTTATATCTTTTTCATATTTAAGCTGCATTAAAATTGTAATAATTTAATATCTATAAAAAAATGTGTAATAAATAAAAATGTTTAAAAAGTAAGCCATAGTTAAACTAATGGAAAATCGTAGAAAAGCCATTATTATTAAATAGAAAATATAAATATAAAATATATTATATTATTATGTAACAATTTAAATATGAAAAATAAGGTCAAAAAGCCACTGTTAGGTTTTTATCACCATAACTATAAGAGATATTGCCGTTTTATATTGTGATTTCAATAACTAACTACTTTAAGGAACCATAATACCCAAGCATGAATTTATGTGACTTTTGGATAATTCCCTTGATCCAAGATCCGATGGCTTTCCCAGCTCTTCTCCATCGGCTTAGTCAATAACCTTTTCGATTAGTTTCCCCCGCGCTAGCTCCTTCGCTCAATCGCGTTGCGTGTCTGAACATAAAAAGTACAAAAGGAACGTGGCATTTCCCCGTCCTTGATGGCAATTGTCAAGAGCGAGTTCCCGGATTGTTGCCCCTGCTGCTCCTTGAGTTTTCCCTTGGTCGCACGAAAAGCGCAGCTGTCGCAGTCACTCCCCACCACTGCCCCCAGTCACCGACTGTTGCCACTTGTGTGTGCTGGGTTGCCTTCGAGTGGCGCCGCCAATCATCGAAAGTGAAGTGTCCAAAAAAGAAAGTACCGCACACAATGGGTAGGTAGGTGGGTCCTGGAATTCCAGCTGGAGTGGAATTGAGGGATACTAGTCACTAGTCAAGTTCTTGCCCGGTCAGTTAACCTAATGACCGGCATTCATGGCCATTTCCCTCTCGTGACGGCTCAAAACTTTCGCCTCACCGCCCACCAGCCTTTTATGTGGCCTGTCTTTTGTCATTTATCATAACTTCCCCCGCCAGCGGGAAAACTCTTTCAATTGTCCAACGTAAAATTTAGTGGCAATAAGAGCCAGACCTTCAGGGGCGGCGGCAAGTTGGCAACTTTAGTTTATGACTTAAACCAAAGGAACAAACTCATTCTAAAATTAAAACACTTCCCCATTCATTCTTTGCGTTTTTTTGTTTGTTCGCTTGGGGTGCCAGGGAAAATTGTCAAGTTATGTCAGCAATGAAAAATTATTGCATAAATTAATTACGGACAATGTACGTGCGAGGAGGCAGGCAGGCTCGACTCAAAATTATTAAGCACGTGCTCGGCTGGCGGAATTGTGCCCGTTTTTAAAGTAGTATGTTGGGGTGATCATGGCGTATACGTAATGCCAGCCATTTGCTTTCACTTGTACAATGTCTGCGTGTAAGGACAAGCAATTAACCGCATGTGCATACATGTTGTGGTTCCTTGTGTCCTTTTTACCTGGAAATTACATTTCTAGGAAGAGCGTAAAGAGGAGCCTCCTTAAATGCAGTGACTGTCTGTCCTGGTAATTTAGCTTTAACTTTGCTGGCTTATTATAGATTAAATTACATTTCCTTCATAATTGTACACATGTCTCTTTGGGAGAATTAAAACATAATTATTAATGAATACTTTTCAAAATAGTGGCTTCTTAAAACTAATGCATTAAAACATATATTTAAAATTGAATCCTTTACCATTTAGATTGAAAAACATATTTTAGTATCACTTACAAAGAGGAAAACTTTTTTATCCAAATGTACAGCCTATAAAAATATAATTATCGGTTCTAATAATTTTTCTAAAATCCTTTTTATTCAATTATTGCAAATCCTTTTTATTTTTTGTTGACTGTGTTCCCAAAAACCTCATCCCAGCTCCCCCTTTTCACACTGAAAATCTGTCTAAGCCCGAAAACGAATATATCTTTTGATAGGCTTAACTAAAATCTATGGCCCGCTTATTATTGATTTATCCTTGAAATGCCTAGACTTTTAAGCTGTTTTAAATAAATTACATGACAATTATGCCCGAGGCACATTGGGCTGGAAATCCAATTCACACATCAATTATTAACCGTAGGAAATTTCGTTGCGTCAAATTGCGCATTCGCCGCGTGGGCCACCGTAGCGGCCGTGTGCCGCCTGTCTAATGAAAAACAAATCCGTCAGCACATCGCGTTGACGGTGACAGACAAGCAACGCATCAAATTAGCTTATTCCCTCAGCCTAACTGTGTGTGTGTGTTGTGACATTTAAAAAAAAAAAGGAAAAACAAAAACAAAACAATAAGGAAATAAATTCAAGAGTAAACACAAGTCACACGGGGCCATCCATCAGGACGTTCAGGACACTTGCCGCCGCCTGCTGTCTCCTCTCAGATTTCTCCTCGATTTCTCTTGATTTCTCCCCTGTCAATCGGATGAAGCGAAAGCCGAGAGCTGAGAAAGCAGCAGATAGCTTGTTCAATTAAATTAAAAATATATTCTTTCCGATGCGAATCTCGCTGCAATTGTCTTTCGCTCTGTGTCTTCGGGGGGTGAGGGGTAGAGTGGGTGCGGGTCTTAAAAATAGCCGCCCGTTGGCCAAGGACAAATTATGGTTATTTTTGAAGCCATACAAGCGGCGTTGACTGCCGCAGGGCGAGTGGCCAAAAAAAAAAAAAAAAAAAGAAACCAAGTCACATAAAACAAAAGGTATTTTCTGAGTTTTGTTACTGCTGTGTTATTATTGTTAGCACATTTTCACTTTCTCCGTCCCAGTTCTCGTTTATTTCTCTTAAATTTCCCGCTTAGTTACATTTTCCATTTATTTTTCTTGCACTTTTCTTTTCTTTTAATTCCCGCTTGCTCTAGATTTATCGAGGATTTTCCGATTTTCCTTCTCTCGTCACTCACACCACACACAAACAGTATTTGTTTTTTGTTTTTCACACGTTATTTCTTGAATAGCTTGATCAAAAATCCTAACACAAACAAATGAAAGGCGGAAAAAGGCTGGCGGGAAAATCCGCGGTGAGTACCGTTAGCTGCAGTGGCTTCCAAACAACTGAATTTCCGCCGACAATGCTTTTATAAACATCTCAAACGCTGCGTTCTCGGTTGCGGCTCGCACCATGTGCTTCGAACACGTTCGATGCGGCATTTTCATTGTTGTGTTTTGGGTTCGATGCGAGCCGAGTGCAGGGCCCGAAGTCGCTGTTTCCCCATTTTCCGATTTTCCCGATTGCCGCCGGCCACCAAGCTGAGATGCTGCAGAACGCATACAAATGGCCCAAATGGCAAGGCCTGCTCGGCGGCGAGGAAAACTCTGGCTGGGAAAGCGTATTTCCGCACGAGGATCTCGCTGTGCGGAGCTTTGAAAAATTGCTTACAAATGGAAATGAAGCGTGTGTGTACAGGTAAGTAGCGCTATGAAATAAATGACCATTGTTGCTACGGACGCCACGGACAGGTGAGGAATGCCTGACATATGGCCCACGTCCAAGGATTATGTGTCGGATGGAAATATGGCCAGCTAATGATAATCACACAGAGTACTTATTCAGATTTTGGCAATAACTAACACTAAGGGTTTTTCGGGGAATTTTAGTGTTCAGCCATAGGTTTATTTGCTCAGATTAAAGTTTGAATAAAACATTACAAATTTCCTTTGAAGAGTTCAAAATTCTGGAAGAACTAACTCTCATCTGAATATTCTACGGAAAACGGCACACAATTCTGATATATTTATATTCTTTAAAAACACCAAGATATTCCTTGGAACAATGGCCAAAGTTCTCATATTAAAACTACCTTCAACTCCGTAAAATCTTTAAAACTAATTGTCGGAATTCCCAACAATGCACACACCTTGAACCACTTGCCACTGGCCGCTCCACTCATTCATGATGAATGATTGTCCTCTTGGTGCCCAATGTCAATTATTGATGATGCTCTGGACCTTTCTGTCTGACCGCAAGTCATCACATTAATTAAAGGCACGCCACAGAATCCAGCAAATACGAATAGTTCGATTGAACGCAGACCGAGACCGAGAGAGAGAGTGAGAGCAAGGTTGGATGTGGAGTCCTTATCCAGGCAGCGTCTAATCCTTGCTGAGGCTCATTCTCAGGCGTATCCTGAGCCCTTGGCCTGGCACGTAAAATATGCCAACTGTAAGGAATTTTGCGGCAACGCCTCGCATAGCTGCTAGCGTGTAAAATGAGCGATAAGCGAGAGGAGAGGCCGGGATAAGGGAAGGCTGGAAGCGAAGAAGGAAGGCAATACACGGAGAAAATTAAAGTAAATAATAAATAATTAATGTTACATTATGCTTTACTATATGTATATGTTGCAGGGAGAGAATTCTTACCAAAATCCCAAATCTAAAAAGGTAGCTAGATAACTTATCTAACTTTTTTTTATTTAAATTATTAAAAACTTGCATTATTATTTTTGAATTGCAATAAAATAAATTTCTACTTATTAAATAAAAATTAAATTCTTAAAGTAATTTATAGATACATTTCTCCACCAACCTCAAGCTCTCTGTGCACACACTGTTGAGCCAATGGATGGAACTGGAGGATTGGCGCGGGAGTTAGCTTCGCCTGCAGTTTATGGTTGTAGTAGTTAATAAAGCGAAAAACGGAAAGCCGCAAGATGCGAGAGGGGACTGAGATAGAGGGAATGGGTATATATAAGGAAAGCCCGAGAGGGGGCGACCAGAGTCGAGCACAGCTTGGAGCTGAACAATCAATTTCACGTCAATTGGTTCATATTTTATAGGCTGAGCCTCGGATGCGATGACGACTACGTCGACACGGATGTTGGCTGTCGAAGGTCGGAGAGGAGAGGATATCGGTGGCTGGAATTAAGGTTATATAGTTCGAGTCGGGCAACTGTATTCGCTGCTGCCAACTAATGTCCAAAACGCAATACTTGACCCAAACAATATTTGGCACTGACAGCCCCGGCTAAGCTCGCCCAAACAATTGAAATGTCAGCAGTTGTTGTGGGCGTGTAATAACTGCGCTGCTGGCCAAAACGGGAAATGGAGCTGTAACCCCCAAAAGCGGCTTAGGCAGCCGGAAAGAGAGACTCTGGGTCAGACTCGGGTGGCTCTAGGGAACTCATAATTTGACAGGTCGAAATTGAAATGCACTTACCCGGGCAACAGCTGATCGGGACGTGTTGAAAAAGCCATAATCCTACCTGAGAGCAATCAATAAAAGAGCACGTTTCGGCAGGAAAATAGAGAGAAGTTTAAAATAAATCCATAAAAACCTTCAGTGCAATTGGGTTTCGATAGATTTTACATTTCATAGAAGACTAAAAAATTCAGTCAGGAATATTACAGCAGACTGAAATATTTACTTAAGCAGAAAAGAGGTTCCTTTTTAAGACAGTATTATGAATCCTATATTAGATCTATAATTCCATTTGTGAATTTAAAATTGATTCTCATGTTAATATTAATTAATTAATAATAATATTTACAGTTTTTTTAACTTAATAGACATGAATATTACTAACTTAATATATATCTATAGTTGAGAATAGGTAAATAATAAATTATATTATAACTTGTTCAACAAGTAAAATTCCTATAATTATTTGCCTTCATCCAGACAATGTATTTGTTATTTCATACAATTTGTAAATTAAATATTAAAGCTCATAAATTAATTTCAATAACGAAAATGCAGATTTTTCCTTCTCGAGGGTCGTCAAACTTTGGAAAGCCATCCTTGGACTCAAACAATGTTGTTCCACTGCCAAACCTAAGCTGACTATGCAAAACTTTTGTTTGGCAACCGAAGCGCGTTTTATGCAAAACTGTAAGCGGAAACCGGGACTGGCAGCCATGGATGAGACTAGGGACCAGACCGAATTTGGCCAGATTAGGAGCAGGCTGCGTAATTTCGGCAAGGGCAACATTTGATTGATTGCCGGCGCGTCGTGTGTGCGTATGGGCGGCATACCCGGCGTATGCGCAATTTGAGAACATAACAAATATGGCAAGCGCGTGACCATGATGTGCTCCTCCTCCTCCTCCTCAAATTAATTTGCATCTCTTTAAGCGAACGACAAAAGACCTTTTCTTTAGGTGCAACTAGGCGTCGTTACCTGCAGCCCTCCCTCTCTCTCTTACTGTGCTAATGAGCAGGTGTGGCAAGGTCAAATGTGCAAGCACTTAGCCTAATGATAAGCAAAGAGAAATGCCACAGAGCTGGACGAAAAATACCACTGAGAAGCATTAAAGCGGCGGTGAGGGAGAGAAGAAGCCGTTGGGCTGTCCGATTAAGGAGAACTACACAAATCGCTCAACACTTGGCAGCACTTAAATGGGGAAAACCACATGATAAAATTAGACGATTAGCCGTAACCGCAAGCACAGTCACACACACATATTGCCAGGTCAGAACTGAGTACATACAAACAAAGGGGCGTACTATAAAAAGGGATTACAAATTATACAAATATCAAAAACTAAAATATTTTTTATACAAACAAATATACCTTTAAAATATCACAGTAATCTTCTTCCGTTAGTAAAAATGTCCACGTTTATAGTCAACAAATCACGCACAATTTCCTCGATGACTCTCCAAACAGCACTCGAGCATCCCCTGTGGGTCGCGACCCTGTCAAAGAGCGCGCAGAACGCAGAACCAAGTCCATACGCAGACCCCGACTAGACCGAGTAAACAATCGGCGAACGCGGCTGGCGATTCATACGAGCTCCGACACTCGATTTCGATTTTAGAGCACTTCACCCCGTGACCCTTTGCTGCTTACAAAAAGAAATGAAAAAAAAAATACCGAGAAAAGCCACAAACATAAAACCATAAAGCGAAAGGAACACACACATTTTTTTTTTGTGTTTTGCGCAGTGAATATTTCCGCTGTGAAAAATCGTTTGCAATTAGTTGAACAAAATATAACGAATAGCGATAAAGCAATAAATACTTGACACAGTGGTTTCGTTTTTAGCATAAACAACCGCAGACTGTGGGAAAGTGTTCAGATATCTACATAAAAACTTTGAACTCAAACATAGTTCAAGTTTATAAAAGACTTTTCGGAACACTAAAAAAATTTCAAGTAATATTGGTATTATTATTTTAAATGTGATATATCAATGCCTACTTAAAACTTATATTATAACTAGAATCAAGTTTTACAATCAGTACAGTCCATGAAAAGAAATAATTCCCTCTTACGTCAAAAACAATATACAGCAAAAGACACTCACCGGAATTACGATACATCCTTGAACTCCTCTTCCTCTTAAAGGATAAAAAACCTCTCCCTCCTTATTCCAAATATTCTGCAACCCATTTTATGTGAAACGAAAAATGTATGACATTTTTACTGTGCTGACACACTGCTGACTTTGGTTTTCTAAAAATCATTTCCCATTCATTTTCTCTCGGCGAAATTCTGGCATTTTTCTGCATTTTATAGCTTTGATATTTTCTACAATTTTCAAGGGTGGCGAGTTTGAATTTAATAGCTTCGAATTTCTGCGGATATGCAGCTGGCGGGGGGAACCACATCGCTGCGTGCTTATCCAGCGATAAAAGCAATGTGTTTTATGAGCTTTAAACTTCTAGATTGGATTTTTTTTTTTTGCTCGCCAATTTCGAAATGAACATTTAATTGTTTACTCAAGTTGCTTGGTGTGTTTACTTTAGATGCAAAATTAGTTCCCAAAGGGTAATAAAAACACGGCGTTTGATGCTAAACAGAGAGCAGAAGGGAGCAGAGTTAATCTAAGCAGGAAAATCTAATAAATTACAGTGCAAACAGTATGACAAGTTCGGGACTGTGTGTGTGACCTTGCCCATCACAACAAATTGAGCATCCAAAAAATACACACAGATGGGTCCTTGCTCCACCATTTAGCCTTCTTCCTTTTTGATAAATTTGAACACTGTCAGTTTGGACCGATAAAACAGGAATACTTCCACCACCGACTTACATTCCTCGAAGTTTATCGCAGGCCACGCGCCGGTTGCCCCTAGGCCCAAATGTGAGGGCAAAAAAATAAGATTAAATTACATTTTGCACACAGTTGTGATTTTCATTAATTTAGTGCACATAAACACACACACTCGAAGTCAAAAAAAATCATATAGAAGAGAGAAAACTTTTCCAAAAATTCCAAATCAAATAACTTTGGCAACTTTTTCGCTCGAGGGAGTGGGACAGACCCAAACCACAAACAAAAAACACAAAGTTTACCACAAAAAAAAAAAAAAGAACAGTGGCAGCTGCCTCTTAATTATACCCCACAGTTGCAGCGGGCATATTGCTTGCTTTAACGAGGATGTAACTTATTTAAATGAGTTTGTTGCATAAGATTAAGTACAATACAAGGGTTGCTTATTGTTCTTTTGATTACATCATTACATTTTAATACTGAAACTATTTATGTACTGAGAATATTTCTATTAAACCCTTTCAAAAAAACACAAAGTTTACCACAAAATAAAAAAGAACAGTGGCAGTTGCCTCTTAATTATACCCCACAGTTGCAGCGGGCATATTGCTTGCTTTAACGAGGATGTAACTTATTTAAATTAGTTTGTTGCATAAGATTAATTACAAAACAGGGGTTGCTTATTGTTCTTTTGATTACATCATTACTTTTTAATAGTGAAAATATTTAAGTACTGAAACCCTTTCAAAGGGCATCCCAAAATTGAATAAGATAATTGTGACTTGTGCTTTTGGCAACACTTTTTCGCGCCATTGTCATGGTGGCTCATTTTGGCATTACGTATACGCAACGCTGGCTTTCACAAAAAGTGAACTTTTTGTCTCCTGGTTGGAGTGATATCCTTGGCGGAAATAAAACCGAAAAAGCTAGTCGGAAGGGAAGGTAAGAAGATTGCAGGACAAAACCAAGTAAGCGTGAAACTCCACTGACATCGTTTTAGCTGTTTTTTTTTCTGAGATAGAGAGAAGAGCTTTACAGCAGACAATGTCCTTCTAAGAGAGAGAATTTGCAATCGGAAGTCATCGACGGCGCTCATAAAACAATTTCGATGGAAAGCACTAGCCATTAAATGAGTGCAAAGATAAAAGTTTTTCAGGACGAAAAAGTCTTTCCATTTCTCATTTGCAAGCAGCTGCAAGAAAGAGATTTTAATGTCAAATTATGGCAACTTTGTTCGTGCAACTTGCAACAAAACACATATTATAAGGCAACTGTTGTTTAACTTCTTAACTGCATCTTTTATTGCCAGCTTAGTTCTTAGTTCGTGATGCAAACACAGGTTACATAAAATGTGAAATGTGAGAATTAAAAAGCTCACAAAGATTTTATTTATAAAATAAATTTGATTTTCTGGTTTGAAAAAAAAAAACTGTGATAATTATGTGTATTTTAAGCATGGCTCAACAAAAGAACAGGTGTCAAGCATTTAACACCAATTATGGGTAATTACAGGGTCAACAATTACGCCTACCCCCTGAGTTGAGCTACGTAATTAAGGCACATTTAAATTGTACCCAAAAGTGACTATAAAAACAGGAAACATTTTATCGCCTTCGTAACTGTCTTTTATGTAGTTTTGTCCTCGCCGGTCGTCAGGAGTGACTATCTAAACAGAACCCATTGCACATACTGGCGACTCGTTTGCGTGAAGGGGGATTTCCCTTTTCGATATTTTCTTTGCCGAGAGCAACTCTTTCCCAACTAATACTATGGCTCCTTGGTTATGATGAAATTCAATGGCCTGTTGATGACCGGTTGATGACCCGTTGATGACCCGTTGACGACCTTCTTCTTCTTTGTTATATATTTTATATATAATAATTAAAAGAATTTTATTAAAAGCTACGAAAATCCATGAGACCTGACATGTCCCCCTTAAAGCTATAAAGCAAATATGCAGAATATTCATTATACATGCTTATAATTTTATATTAATTTTTAAAGGGTATGACTTATAAAACAAACTATCGTTGGCATGCCACAGTTTATGCATGTCTAATGTATGGCCACAGCCAGACAAGTGTTAATTGGTGCCGCTAATTAAATTTAATTACCAATTAATTATTACTATAACTAGATGGAAAACCCACTATAAAACCAGAAAGGAACTGAAATGTTTGCAGCCTATCTGAAATATGGAGTTCGCCCCACCGGTTGTCAGAAGTGAAAAGCTCTACAGAACCTACTGGCTCTACTGGCGACTTTTGGGCGTCGAGGGCGAGTATTCCTTGCGCTGGCTGTTGGATATTGTCATCAGTTTTTTCATAACCTTCTGGAACCCCGTGCATTTAATAATTGGGCTATTCAATAAGTCAACTGCAGAGGTGTTCAGAAGCCTGCACTTTACCACAGAATGCTTTTTCTGCAGCTTAAAATTTGTGTGTTTTCGGTTAAAGCTGCCCGAGATTAAGGCCGTTGAATTGTTGCTAAAGGAGTTGGATGAACGAGCTGAGAGCGAAGAGGATCGCAGATTCTATGACAAAAATACCAGGCACATGGCGGAAATTCTCTCGAGAAGTTATTTAGTGGCTGCTGTTTCTGCCATTATCACAGGAACCGCCTCTGGCCTGTTTAGCTCTGAGCGAAAATTAATGTATGTGGCCTGGTTTCCCTATGATGTCCAAGCCACTTCACTCATCTTTTGGATAAGCTTTTCCTATCAAGCTATTGCAGCTAGTTTGGCGATTCTGGAGAATCTGGCCAACGATTCATATCCTCCAATGACGTTTTGTATACTCTCTGGACACGTGAGCCTCCTGTCAAACCGTTTAAGTCGAATAGGTTACGATGAGGGTGTAACGATGGCTGGCAATACCAAGGAACTTATCGAGAACATCAATGATCACAAAAAAATAATGGAGTAAGTATGTGAAATTTGTAAATTATTAAATAATGATTTAATATTTGTTGCAGAATCATTCGTCTACTCAGCAGCACTCTTTATACGTCCCAGCTTTTCCAGTTTATATCTAGTGGCATAAACATATCCATAACGCTGATTAATATCCTGTTTTTCGCGGAGAATACCTTTGCCATTATCTACTATTCCGTGTTTTTTGCAGCCATGCTTATTGAGCTATTTCCCAGTTGTTACTTTGGCACCCTGTTGTCCATGGAGTTCGATAACCTAGCATATGCCATCTTCTCGAGCAATTGGCCCGGCTCGAACAGGAGTTACTGCCGAAACCTGATTATACTGATGCAGTTGGCGGTGGTAAAGGTGAAAATCAAGGCCGGAGGAATGATTGGCATCGGCTTAGATGCGTTCTTTGCCACCGTGCGCATGGCCTACTCTTTCTTTACCCTGGCCATGTCTTTTCGATAAAGAAGCTATTTTATTTTTACATCAGCATACCTCAATATAATGTTTATTCAAGGATATCCCACTTTTATTGACACATATGTAACACAAGGATAAACAAGGGAATTGAACCCATTTTGGTTTTCTTTATTAACTATGTACGCTTAATCAATAAAATGTTGCCTCTCAATCCTAAAATATTTATAATGTTGCCGCCTTCTCAATGAATAATTACACAGCATTCACACATAGAATTGAAATGTAAAATTAAACCATTAAACAAAAACCCACGATAAAATGATTCTCGCTCGTTGACAATCCATCAAGCCTCGTGCTTGGAGGACTATTACCCAAGGAAAGGTGTGAATTGGTTAACACAAATTACAGGGATTCATGTAACGTAAGGATATGCTAGCAAATTGGTGGGCGTTACGCCAGACGACTGTAATTTTTTCCAAGTCCAAGTATAAAAACGGAAGTGACACAGGCCTTGTGGCTCAATTGTCTCGAACATGGAGTTGGAAGCGTCAGTTATCAAAAGTGGAGACATCTACAAGGTCTATTGGTTCTACTGGCGTTTGTTGGGCTTGGAGAGCAATTTTTTCCTGCGACATGTTTTGGATTTCCTGATCACATTCTTTGTCACCTTCTGGTATCCGATACATTTAATCCTTGGCCTCTGCATGGAGCGAACACTGGGTGATGTCTGCAAGGGTCTGCCCATCACAGCCGCTTGCTTCTTTTGCAGCTTCAAGTTTATTTGCTTCCGTCTAAGGCTGGCCGAGATTAAGGCCGTCGAAGGCCTGTTCAAGGAGCTGGATCAGCGAGCTGTGACTGCCGAGGAGCGGCAGTTCTTCGAACGCAATACGCAACGTGAGGCTAATTTCATTTGGAAGAGCTTCCTGGTGGCCTACGGCCTCTCGAATTTGTCGGCCATAGCTTCCGTTCTCTTTGGCGGAGGACGAAACCTTTTGTATCCCGGCTGGTTCCCGTACGATGTTCAGGCCACGGCTCTCCGCTTCTGGCTGAGTGTTAGCTACCAAATAGCTGGCGTGAGCCTGGCCATATTGCAAAACCTGGCCAACGACTCCTATCCACCGATGACATTCTGCGTGGTGGCGGGACATGTGAGGCTGTTGGCCATGCGATTGAGTCAAATTGGACACGATCGAGATGCGGACAAATTAGTGATTGCCAGAAAGTTAATAGAGAGCATCGAGGATCACCGAAAGCTTATGAAGTAAGATATTATTTGGATAATTGAAATTTTTGTTTACTATATAAACTGATTCTTCCAGAATTGTAGAGCTGCTGCGCCTCACCATGAACGTGTCGCAGCTGGGCCAGTTTGTGGCCAGTGGCATTAATATTTCCATAACGCTCGTCAACATCCTGTTCTTTGCGGAGAATCATTTCGCGGTTACCTACTACGCCGTGTACTTCATCTCCATGGTGCTGGAGCTCTTTCCTTGTTGCTACTACGGCACCCTGATCTCCATCGAGATGGGCCGGCTAACCCATGCGATCTACTCGAGCAACTGGCTGGGTATGGAGCGTGGCTACTGCCGCTCCCTGCTCATCTTCATGCAACTGACTCTGGCCGAGGTTCAGATCAAGGCCGGTGGCATGATTGGCATCGGCATGAACGCCTTTTTCGCCACCGTTCGGCTGGCCTACTCCTTTTTCACGCTGGCCATGTCGCTGCGATAATGGACAATGGCCACTGCACAATGGGTAATGGATAATGAGGCAGCTGCTGGGTGACCGGCGGGCATTTGGCGCCCGCATTTCCATGCTCGCTTAATTTTAATTACCACTAATGGCGGCCATTAACGGAGGCTTTATGAAAATTGCATTGGCGTCGTTTAAATGACATTTAACCACCGATTTTGCACACGGAAAGAAATTGAATTTATCTACAAGCTGTGGGAAATTGTTTTTAAGCTAATTGGTTTTCTTAAAGTTATATTAAAATGCAGATTACTATTTAAATAAATGCTTGTGAGAGATGGCTTAATACTTAATACTTTTTTATAGATTTTAAAGTGACATACTTGATTTCCCTCAGTGTTTTCTTTTCAGGCATTCCTTAAAAGCGGATTTTCTCGCAAAGAATACCCATTCGGTGCGCCATGGCCCTCATCAAAAGTGTTCGCTTCTATCGCCCCTTCTGGCTTTGCATGCAAGTGTTAGCTCCAAGCTTCTTCAAGGATGTCACACCTTTCGTTCGAGCTTATGAGGTGGTTGTGCATATCCTGGTCACCGGGTGGTTTCCGCTGCACCTGCTTCTGCATCTCCTGCTGCATCCCTCTCCGGCGGATCTCTTCAAGAACCTAACCATGTCGCTGACTTGTGTTGCCTGCAGCCTGAAGCATGTGGCTCAGCTGTATCGCCTGCCGGAGATTGTGGAAATTGAGTCCCTGATCAAGCAGTTGGATGAGTGCATCAAAGGCGATCAAGAGCATCGCTACTACCAGGATCATGTGCTAATCCAAGCCAGAAGGTTTACCCGCTGCCTGTACATAAGTTTCGGTATTATCTACGCGGTGTTCTTAGTGGGTGCATTTGCTCAACTCTTTGATGGAAATCGGGAGCTATTATATCCGGCATATTTTCCCTTCGATTGGAGCAGAAATCGATACCTGTTTGGTGTGGCCTATGGATACCAAGTCATCAGCATCATGGTCGAGGGCATCCAAGGCCTGAGCAATGATACTTACTCCCCCTTGACTCTGTGTCTCCTGGGAGGACATCTTCACCTGTGGGCCATACGAATGGCAAAGCTAGGCTTTGAGGAGACTCCCATCGATCAACATCAAAGGCTGCTGATGTACATCGAACAGCACAAGCTGCTGATGAGGTGAGCTCGGTTTACTCTTCACAAAAAATCGTATATAAAATATATATAATTCACCCGATAGACTGCACTACTTGACTAGCCGTACTATCAGTGCCGTGCAGCTGGTTCAGCTGGGCGGCTGTGGCGCCACTCTGTGCATCATCGTCTCCTATGTGCTGTTCTTTGTGGGTGACTTCATCTCGCTGGTCTACTACCTGGTCTTCTTTGTCGTGGTCTGTGTGCAGCTCTTCCCGAGCTGCTACTTTGCCAGCGTGGTGGCCGAGGAGATCCAACTTCTGCCATACGCGATCTTCTCCAGCCGTTGGTACAATCGATCCAGGAGTTACCTTGGCGACCAGCTCGTCTTCACCCAGCTTACATTGGGGGCCACCAACCTTGTGATGCGGGCCGGAGGCCTCATCGAGCTGAATTTAAATGCCTTTTTTGCCACCTTGAAGATGGCCTACTCACTGTTCGCCGTCGTGGTGCGGATGAAGGGCAGATGAAGGCGCTGCCAGTGGCTTGTTAATTAAATGGCAAAGGATGGCCATCATTTCGTGTTGCTGCCACCGTTTACGTTATTGATTTTCTCCCCTGAAATTGGCCAAAAAGTGGGGCAATCAACGCATTGCAAATGAAATTTCATTAATAGGCCCCGTCGCGATACGCAAATAAACAGAATTGTTTCGGGGCAGCTTCTGGTTTTCCGTCCGAACAATGGCACATTAAAGTGAATGAATTGTTTACGTATACGAATCTGATTTCAGATTTCTGTTTGCGTATTTTGTTGTTGTAACGCCTGCATAAATCTGTTTGGAATCGGTAGGCTTTGTATTGTTGTAATTAAGAATAAAAAACTGTTGGTATATTAATTTCTTATAGTTTTTATAGGATTTTAAGGCATTAAAAACAACTTGTAGCTTAACTTAAAACCTCTAAAAAACAGCAGTGTATTTCCTTTTAATAAAATTTCCATTTCCCTTACATTTTATTGACTTTTGCACAGAATTTTGGCAATTTTGAAGGGCTGTCTTGGGGCAGCCCAAAAGTGCGTACGTGATCCAAACATATTTTCCGATGCTTAAGCCTTTTTTATCTTTAGAAATTTAATCAAACTTGAAAGCATTGTCGAATTGTTATGAAATTTTTAAGCAGCCCGAAGGTTGTACGCACAGTTTATTAATGATTTTTAATTAAAACTCTGGCCAAGCGGGAATAATTGAATTCTGAAATGTTTCCGCTGCATTACTTTTGCTTAAATTGGTTTTAAATGAGTGAAAGTACTGGAAATACCCTTGCTTAAAAGGATATATATTTAGTTTTAATATATTTTACCAAATATTCATGTTGCCTTTTTTAAATTAAATTAACAAACAAATATATTTCATTTTTAGATTTAAGGTCATAAAGTTTATAAAATATGATTGACATAACTTATGCCTTAGAGTGCCTTCTATACTCTTTTCTGTATATTTCTTTAAAAATCAGAGCTGCTAAATCATAATCAGTTTATTTATTAAACCCTAGCAACCCTTAGAACCCTTCAAAGAATACTTATAAACTTGACAAACGTGTGAACTTATTGATCATTCCTTTTCCCCATTAATCCCAGAAATTAAAAGGCAGCCGTGAATTAATTCCCTGATTCCAGCATGTACCTGATAGCTCCTCGAAATGGGAAATGCTTGTGCAACAAGGATATGCTGTCGTGGAAACGGAAAATATATTAAAAAATATTTCACTGCCACGGCATGGAGGTATCCTTTCGAGCGAAATGCAAATGACGATGAGCCGACGGCATTGCAGGCCGGCAAAGTGGCAAAAGGACACGGCGGACTGCATAAGTAACCAGGAAGGAAGGAAGGAAGGAGGCATGAAGCTCGGACTCGGGGCGCCGGTAAGCAGGCGTGGCCAAGGACATGCGAGAATTCACACCGTGGCCCCGTGGCAATTTATTGATGCCAACGCAACGATGAGTGCGTACAAATTGCCTGAAGTATAAGGGTAAAAGGGAGATGCACTGAAGTTTTTTATTATAAATTTGATTATTTTTTATAGATGGTAAATATTTGTATATTTATTTTAAAAAATATAAAAATATATTTATTACATATATAATATAGTTTTTAATATATAAATAAAATATTTTCAAGAGTGCAATTCAAGATAATTATTTGACATCTATGTCACATAAATTTTGTATTATTTTCTTAAGAAACCGTGTTTCAAGTTCTAGACTTCCTGAATATTTCTCTCAGTGCAGCGTGAGAATTGCGATAAGGGGTTGTGTCAGTTCAATTTGTCGCCAGCAGATGGCGCTTTCCTATCTGTCGAACACGCGAAAAGCAGCAACCGAGCAGCCATTAAAATGTTCCCCCCTAGCAACACTTTTGCGTCATTATTGAAAGCAATTTCCCACGGCAAATAGAAAATCGAAAAACAAAAGCTGAATCGAGAACGAAAGCGAAAAATAAAAATAACAACAACAAAAAAAAACAAAATAAGAATAAAATCAAAAGCACACACACTCGCACACAGTCTGTGGAGTAGAAGACAAAAATGCGACAAATTCCGGGGCTCAGGACGCAGCTTAGAGGCTCGATGCTCGATGCCCGATGCGCGATGCTGCGAATATTGCGCATACGCCACCCCAGGGAGCGACGGCACTCAAAATGCCTCCCCATGCCGATCCCAACCAGAGTTGGGGCCCAATTGCTGGAGGTGATTTAACTTTTTCTGCCTGCCATTCATTTCCTTTTCAATAGCACAAAAGCACACACACAAACACCGCGCACTGGCAGAGATGGCAGAAATATTGTTGGCATACTTTTTCAAGTGTTTCCTGCCTTCCTGTGCACGCTGTGTGTCCTGTTTTCCTGGCTCTGCTGTTTATTTTAACTTTTGGCATTTTCAGCGCCAACCGGAGGGAATTTCTCCTGGCTGAAATAGGAAAGTAAAACAAAAAGCGGTTAAACAAAAATATGAAAAATAAATTGAAACACTCAACCGACTCTCTAGATGCTGCTGCTGCTGCTGCTGCTGCTGCTGCTGCTGCTTCTCTGTCTGCCTATCCGTCTATATGTCAATCTGTCTATATGTCTGTCCGTTTATGTGCCCAACGCAAACCCCAGTAGGGTCTTCCACTCAATCAGAGCTCTGGCATTGGCGACATCGGGGCTAAAAGCCATCCCCCGAGCTGTAAATAAAGCAGATTTGAGGTCTGCCCACCGTCCGGCCGCAGATTGAGTTGCTGTCACTCCTGGCGGAAAATAACAATTTTATTTCGGCATCAAGTCTATGTATATTCGGTTGCCACAAAGCAATCACATTTTGCATTGCATTCTGCTACTGCTTTTGCTTGCTGGAAAAAATGTCAACAGAATAGCTCATTTTTAATGCAAACTATGCTGCATTTTTAATGAAGAGAAAAATGTTGGCCTTGATAAATTCTGAGAATATTTCTACTGAAACTTGGTCTAACGAGATTAAATAAATATTTACCTTCTACACAGTTATTTTAATTAAATAAATAGTTAAGTAAAATTCACTTTAAAGTAATAAAAGCAATTAAATTACTAATATTTGGTACCAAGTTTATCCTTAAAGATTTTAATATAAAAGCTTTGAGTTGATGATTCTTTACACATCATAGTAAATAATAACATATAAATTTTAATCAAATTAAACATGTTTTATCGATCGATTTTAATATATTCTTTTACTTATATTTTCCAATTCAATTCCATTCAATTGAATCCCAACAAATACACTTTTAATTGCTATAAAAACAAACAAGCAAACTTAATTGAAAACTCAGTGGCAATTGGCTTGGATTATTTAATGAACGCTAATTCAGCAAATGTGTCGACTCTAATTGCCTTTCGGCAGTTGCAAATTGTGAGAAATTGCCGAGCGCACTTTTCCTTGCCGTTGCGAGTGAAAAAGTGAAAAATGATTAATTAGCCGCCGGCAAATTGGCACACAGACTAGGGATTTTCGGTGTACAACTGCATTGGGATTCATGTCGGAATTGGCGAAACTATTTTCCCATTCCAAGCGGCCAACTCAATTACAACATGGCCTGTCGCTGTCCATGCAATTATTCTTCTAGCGAGCCAAAAAAAAAAAAGAGTAAAACAAGCGGAAAACGCGCATCAAAGACCAACAAAGCCGGTTGGTAGAATCGGGATATAATGGGAGACTCTCTGTGTGTTTGTGTGTGTGCGGGAAAAGTGTCCAACATGTTAGCGTGTTGGGGCGGACAACCGAACTGCCGGCGCCTAAAACTATGCTCCGCGGAATGAATAACAGAGCGGATCAAGTCCGGCGGCTTTTTTTCGGTGCTTGCAAATGCACTGAGGGAAAAGCACTTGGAAAAAATAGGTAAGAATAAATACACAACATTTAATTCTAAGCAATACAAAAATAAATATTTTTTTTTGTATTTGACAAACAAAAGATATTTAAATTTTAAAAGGAAAATTTGATTCCTAAATTTTGTTTGCAAACTATTCCTCATGTCATTCGTTTTTAAATTAAATTTGAACAAAATGTTGGCCTTTCGAGCCGGATAACCTAGCTCTGTCGCCACAAGGATAAGTATTTATCGAATTCTTGTCTTATTATTTTAAACTTGAAATGTTTTAGATATTTGTAAGCTAGTTTTTATAATTTTTGTTTTTTTTTTAATATTTTATATGGATAATAAACTCAAAACCCAAATAGAATATCTTCTTTTTAAGTTCCTATTATATTTATTAATTTAAACTTGAAATATTTTAGTTAGTTGTTAGCTACTATTATATTTATATATATATATATATATATTATATTTTTTTTATAATATTTTATAAGGATAACAAACTCAAAACAGGGGTAAAAAGAGTATTTATTTGTGTAATATTTTATAAGGATAACAAACTCAAAACTCGGGTAAAAAGAGTATTTATTCCCTTCTTCTTATTCTCTTAAGGTTAGGTCCCAGGGACGACTCCTGTGACCTTAATTCCTACTCTTATAAGTTGAAATTTGGTTGCGGTAATCCGTAACAAATAGGAAATCAGAATTTTTTCACTCAGTGTTACCATTTCTTCGTCCAAGTTACCTATAAAAGAATATTCCAGAATGAAAAATGTTTTATTATATATGTAAATAGTATATTTTTTATTAGTATATATTTTATTGCATACATTTTAATTTCTCCGAGTGCCCTGCCGCTACTCCTGTATTTCAGTCATGCATGACAATTTTTTCCAGCCAGTTGGCTGTTTTGCTTTTGGTTCCTTTCGGGCCTGGGCCTGGGTTATCCTCCTGTTATTGTTGCCGCTCCCTTTGTTTGGCTCACGTTGGTGATTCCCCTTTTGCTTTTTTTTTGTTTTCTTGTTTTTTTGTTTTTCTCTGTTCTCCGCTCTCTGTTTTCATACGCACTGACACAGATGTTCTGGCAGGGAGGCTGCTCTGTTGTCCGTTAGTTACTTTTGTTTTTACAGCTGATAAAGTTAGCACGCCCGGCACTCCCAGTGTCGCATCCTAAGCCGAGTTAACTTGGCCCTATTAATAAATCCTGCACATGTACGAGTAGCTCAAGGGGAAGTGCTTTAAGGTTGTGTCTCATTTTTGGCTGCTATCTGCTTGTAAACTTTTAAACTCACTGTTTCGTAGTTCGAAAAGTGATTGGTTGTAAGGTAACAAAGCATCCCTCATCTGATCATAAATCATGTGCATTGCGTAAGACCTTAGGGAGCTATATATGAAAATTTCCCCCTCTGACAACCATTTCCGCACTCTGGCCCTGCACTTGCCATTTCGCCAACATACATATGAGGAGGCTAGGTCTCTGGTAACTACGCATGATGATGAAAAACCTGTCGTATAATGAATCGAGATAATCGATAAAGTGTGCCCGGTTACAGGGGAAGTCCATTAGAGCCACCGTTCCAGCCTGGCGCCTCTCTTACTTATGGCCAGCTATCAAATTTCCTCTGCTTCCAGCTCTATGCCAGGTAGAGCTATTTCGCAATCGGATCTCCGGGAGGGGGAACGGATGAGGGATTACAAAATTTCAAATTCATGAGACGAAAGCGCATTGTTTTGGCCAACATTGAGGCCCAGTGGTGCAGCAGGCCGCAGCCCATTTTCCATTTCCCATTTCCAATTTCCGTAGGCCATGTCGCCTGACCAATTTCATAAGCGTCACCCAATTCCGCTCCCCTTTGGGCCAGTGGGCCAGTTACTAGTTTGTTGGCTGCAAAAGTGAATGCGCTGCAGTGTATCTATCGCCTGCCTCGAGGAAGGTCATTTGTAACCCTAACTAAACAAATTTGAAAGCTAGCGACCGTAGTACGTATCAGGTGTGGTCTGGTTCTGACGATGGCCCTTTTTTTTGCGTATCTGTCTTATAAAAGCGGGCTGTGGGCGCTCGAGGAGGCATCAGTTGGCCATCAGCCGCAAGTGGTAGAAGCAGCAGTAACAACACCAGTAGCAGCAGCAGCAACAGCATCCAAAAAGCAAATTAAAAGCGACCAACTAGGCGAATACTTAACGTCAGCAGCCATGAGACGGGTAAGTTTTCCGTCAAAAAACCGCCGCCGCCGGCTATAAATTTTGCCAGCTTCAGTGGTGTTGTTGTGCTGCCATGTAAATCCAGCAGGCAAGTGGAAGTTGCTCCCATAAATCAGGATAATCAAAAATACAAAACGATAAAGGCCAAAGCGTATTAGGCCAATTTAAATGGCCCAGAGTCATGGCACAAAGCAAAGTGGAATCAACAAAGTTGGCTTAAAAGTCACTGGGAATTTTTTTTTAAATATATTAGGAGTGCTAAGGAAGGAACTTAAAATTCTTGAATAGAATTGTATATATCCTTTGGATACCAAAGGCATAGCGAGCAGGTTTTATTATATTTTCATTGGTATTTAAAAAAAAATTGAAAAGAAAACACTGTTTTATTACTTATGGAATTATTGCAGCGTAATTTTTAAGACTAAAGTCTTATTTCAAATCATTTTTTTTTTTAATTTTTGTTTGCTAACAAATTGTTGTTCCCTAAATTGTTGACTCTTTAAACTATAATTATATTTTGTTCAGCCTCAATTTTGAGCAAAAATAGTTGAAAATATAACATTTAACATTTAAAGTCATATATTTTAAAATTATATTATTAAATTAAAGTTCAATTATTAGCAAAATTTCAAAACTTCAATCATGATTAACTTTACTCCTTATATCAGTGTAATTTCCAAACATTTTTATGCAAACTGTAGCCAGGATTTTGTTCTCCCTAAAAGCCTGACATCCTATCCAGTCCGACACATAAAAATAAATGCCCAGAAGTTTGCCTTTTGTCAGTTACATGAATCGCCTGTTGTCGTTTTTAATTTATGGCCCTTCTGCAAGTAACAAATAAAAAGGGAAAAGCGGAAAATCGGAAAATGGGAAAGGGGAAAAAGGCGAAAAGCGACCACCAGAATGGAATGACAAATTGATGAGGCCAACAACGGGTGATTTATATATGCTGGTGGACCATTTAATCCGATTCCTGGACTGTGAATCCCTTTAATTGCAGACCTACTTGTTGCTCTGCCTGAGCCTGCTGACCTTCCATGTAGCCCACTCGTCCTTCCTGCGGCCCCTCGATCTCAGCCAGCTGACCAAATCCTCCAGCCTCCAGCAGCAGCAGCAGCAGCAGTTGCGCGGGGATCTGAACCGAGATGACGGCAGCGATGACGATGACTCCACCACCTTGGCACCCAACTCTAGCGAGGATTACGACTCCCGGCCGCAGTACAGTTTCGCCTATGATGTGAGGGACACTCTCACCGGCGACGACAAGCGGCAGGAGGAGAAGCGCGATGGAGATCTGGTCAAGGGTCAGTACTCCCTCATCGAACCCGATGGCACCCGGCGCATTGTGGAGTACACCGCCGACGATGCGAGCGGCTTCAATGCCATCGTTTCCAAGCAGCGTCTGGATGAGCAGCAGAGAATCACTTCCTCCTCGTCGTCGTCGTCGTCCCGCTTCAACAGCCTCGAGGAGCTGCAGACCCGTCTCACTGCCCAGGCCATAGCCGAGGCCCAGTCCCTGGCCGAGGCCCAGCAGACCAGCCAGCTGCAGTTGGAGGCCCAGAGTCGCCGGGAGTCGGAGAACCAGGCGCGTGCCCAGGCCCAGCAGCTGATGGAGCAGTTCCAGCAGCAGGTGCAGCAACAGGAGCAGCAGCGCCAGCAGCAGGAGCAGCAGTTGAGGGATCTGCAGCGTCTCCAGGAGCAGCGAGAGCGCGAGGATCGGGAACGAGAGCTGAGGGACCGTGAGCAGCGCGAGCGGGAGCTGAGAGAGCGGGAACAACGCGAGCGGGAGCTCAGGGATCGTGAACTGAGGGATCGTGAGCTCAGGGAACGCGAGCAGCGTGAGAGGGAGCAGCGCGAGAGGGAGCTCAGGGAGCGGGATCGCGAGGATCGCCGCCAGCAGCAGGAGCGTCGCCAGAACCAGAACCAGAGCCAGAATCAGAATCAGAACCAGCGCCTGCTCGACCAACAGACCCTGCTCCTGGCCCAGAGCCTGCCCAGCATCCAGGCCACCGTGGTCTCTCATCCGCCCACTCTCCTGACCTCCCGCCTGCCCGCCTCCGCTGGCTCCAGCTCCAGGACCACCACCACCACTCTGCTGAGCCGGGAACGCGACCTTGATGCCTGGCGCCAGCTGCCCAGTGCCCGCCTCACGATCGATCGCAGCTCCCAGCCCCTGATCCTCAGCCAGCCCTCCAGTGCCACTGTCCAGGCCCAGCTGATCAGTTCCCCCTTGCTTCTGGACTCTGCCAACCTGAATGGATTGATAACCACCCGTCTGAATGGCAATGCCGCCCGAGCTGGAGCCGCCCTGAGCTGGACCAATGGCCGCCGCCTCCTGAACAGCGATCTGTGGCAGCTGGAGAGGCTGGATGATCGCGATGATCGCGAGGATCTTCGGGCCAATAGTGGAGAGCGGCGCTCCAAGAACTGGTAAACAGGAACCAGGCAGAGAGGCAGACGAACCCAACTTCAAACTGAACTCAATGGAAACTCAACGCAGGACCTCAGCGATCTGATAAACGGACCACGAATATGTTTTAGCGCGTAAGAACTAGATGGAATCTCGTGTTAATGTAGAATAGAATCGGGGATTTAGGGGACGCCTCACTGTCACTCTCGCTTTCTGTCCAATTAACGCATACAGCAAACTCAGCCAAGAACTAACCCAAGCTCTAACGCTTCTCCTTCTCTCAGCTAACTTAGGCACTAAGTTTAATTGTCTTTTGTGTTACTATTTAGTTAGTCAACTGCATTCATGTGAAAATGTAAAAAAAAAAACAATACAAGAATAAATGAGACAAGGGCGTAGTACGCATGCCCTTCTGCCAATGAATTATGATTTTTTATACTTTATAATAAATTAAGAAACTCTTTTTAGACTGAAAAATCCCTTGTAATTTATGACAACTCCCAATTAAACCTGGCTAACTTCGTCACAGTTTTAAGAGCCATCAACAGGTGGCCAGGGATTGTGTGTGTCGCTTCACTCCTTCTGCCCAACTAACCAAAGCCAAGTTGACCCTAATCGCCTTTCATGGACTCTGACACTTTGGCCATGGATGCTGCAGTCTCGGCCATAAGTTTTCTTCCTCCCCAACGTTTTTCCGGGCTTCACGTGTGCTCACGCCACTTGGCCATAAAACCCCTTGGAGCCAAGTTTCTTTAGGGCAGCAGGAAGCGGCAACAAATTTTTTAATAATAAACACGACGAGGAGGGAACGCTGCAAAAAGTTTGCTTTCTTCATTCCATAAACTTTGTCCCTGGTACACTTAAAAATAAAGTTGCAGTTGAGTGGTTCCTGGGGGAGGAAACGGGTAGCTATAGCTGCGTTTCGACTCCAAGGTTGTTAGGAAGCCAGGGCAATAACAACTTGGACAAAAAGGTAATGAAAACCGGTCAGCGGTCAGGTTCGATTGTGCTTGTGCTATTATTGAAGGTTTATAAACAACGAAGGAGGTAGTGCTTAAGGAAACTCGTAAATTGGCTTCTAAGACGCTTTATTTCTGTGTATTCAAGCTGAAACTTGCGCTGGCTTTTCTCAAGGGAGCAGGGATTTTAAGGTAAAACAATTTAAAGTCCCTTAGGTGTACACTAATCCTCTTGCCTCATTAGTTTAAATTAATCCTCTTATTCCTCTTATTTTATTAGCTCCAAGTCATTGCAAAACATTCTAGCTTCCACTTACCTCAAAAATATAACAAACTAAATTGAAATTCCTAGTTTAAGTGACATTCAACGGCGGCCCCAAAGTCATGGTGAGCCCTGCCTGCATCCAGCGTCCTTTTCCGGGAAATCACTTAAAAGTTCATCAAGAGTGCAGCTGCCTGTTGTTTGCCATGCTCCCTGGAAGCCCTTCGGCCCGAAAAAAAAAAAATAAAAGTCCTGAAAAACTAAAAGAAGTGAAAAACAGAAAAAGCTGAAAAACAGTTTTTCCCCACTGCGAATGTCAAGTCCAAGCGACGCAAGCACAGGAAAACCAAGTCCTGGAACTGCTCACAAAACTAAACGAACTAAACCTAAGCCGGTAAGCGATGCCTTCTCGTCCTTCTGCTTTTTCTCCTTTTTCCAACTCGAAAACCTTTGCAACTTCTCATTTCCGCTGCAGTTGGCGGAAAAATGTTGACCATGCTTTGGGGCCAAGCCAGACAGATACGACTTCTTAATTGGCCTGGTTGTGGTTTCTTGCCACCGAAGATTTCCATTGCACAGAAATCAAAGCAAATTGGAAAAGCACAACATGCGGCAAAGGAAACTACTTCATTGCCTCACTTCATAGAATCTAAAGTCAATCTGGAGTCCAGGAAGAGGCTAAGGAGTTCGCTTGCAACAAGCACTACAACAATGTTTCTCAAATACAAATAGTAAAGATTGAAAATGAAAATATAACTTAAAAACTTTATAAAATAACGTATGAAATAAATAGTTTAAAATAAGTTTCTAAAATGACTCGGTACTTTTCTTTTACGTTAATATTATTTAACACAATTCCCTAAGCAACCTTGGCCATTTACATTCCGAATGAAACCCCGAAAAATATCATAAATAAAATAATTTAACACCAAATATCAGCTTTTGGAGATGTCAAAATCTGTCCTGCGACCTCTGCTGTACCGATTCCAGCCCATGATCCTTCGCCGGCTGTGCGATCAGCCATCGGTGCAGTTGTCAAACACTGAACGCCCGCCAAAGGATCCACCGGACGAGGGCTACGCGCCGACGAGTGTCGATCATGATGCCATCGATGTGCCCTTTTTTGTGAATCCTGCCGCCTTCCGCCAGTTCAGAGAACCGGATGAGCAGCTAGGCCCCGGAGCTGGCAAGGCCGAGGAGTATAAGAATGGCCAATACTTTGCCTATCATCGCTTCTCGTTCCACACGTTGCAGAATCAGGCCGCTGATCTACGGGACGAGAGGCGTCTCAACGGTGGACTCCAGGACGGTCAAGCCCAGAATATCGAAGAGGAAAAGGAGTCGGCAAAGAAAAAGATGCTTGAGGGGAAGAAGAAGGAAAAGCATGAGCAAAAGAAGCATGAGGAAAAGGATAAGCTTGTGGGAGAGAAGAAGCTTATAGAGGAGAAACATGAGAAGGAAAAGAACCTTAAGGGAGAAAAGAAGCCCGAAGAGAAAGATAAGCTGGATGAAATGACCGAAGAAGAGCTGGAAAAGTGGTGCATGCAGAAAGAGGCAGCAATCAAAGAGAAAGAAAAATCAAAGGCAGAAACTAACGACAAGAAAGACCAAAAAGAAACGATGGAAAAACAAAAAGGAGAAATCAAAGGGAATGAGGAACTAAAAATGGAGGCGAAATCTGGAAAAAGCCTCCAGGATATGAGCGAAGATGAGCTCTCGGAGTGGTGTCTCAAAAAGGAAGCAGGCATTAAGGAAAAAGTGAAGAAAGAAGCAGAACAAGCCAAGAAATGCTCAGAACAAGAAGCCAAGAAAAGCGAAGAAGAGGAGAAAAAGAAGAAGAAACTTGAGGGGGAGAAGAAGCTGGAGGATATGACCGAAGAGGAGCTGAAAGAGTGGTGTCTGCAGAAAGAGGCAGCAATCAAAGAGAACGAAAAATCAAGGGTTGAAATAGAAAAGAACAAAAATAAAAAAGAAGAAAAGGAAAAACAAGAAGGAGAAGTCAATGGGAAGGAGAAACTAAAAAAGGAGGCAAAAACTGGAAAAGCTCTCCAGGATATGAGCGAAAAGGAGCTCTCAGAGTGGTGTCTCAAAAAGGAAGCAGACATTAAGGAAAAGGTTAAAAAAGCAGAAATAGCCAAAAAATGCTCAGAACAAGAAGCCAAAGAGAAATGTGCAGAAGAGAAGAAAATGCAAGAGAAAATTGAAGCCAAAAATAAATGTGCAGAAGAAGAAGCCAAAAAGAAATGTGCAGAAGGAGAGGCCAAGAGGAAATGCGAAGAAGAGAAAAAGAAATAGGAATCCACAGCTAAGAAATGTGCTGAAGAGGAAAAGAAAAAGAATGTTGAAACCAAAAAGAAATGTGCAGAAGAGGAGCAAAACAAGAAATGTGCAGAAGAGGAACATAAAAGAAAATGTTAAGAGGCTTTGGAAAAGAAGAAACAGGCAGAAGTCACGACCAAAGCAATGCCGATAAAAACTAAAATAAATAAAACCATAAAATAAATAATTCAAATTAGTCAAGACAACAACCCATACTAAACCAAGCAAACTCACCACCCCGGTGGTGAAATTACTCACTAAGCCCACCACAGCAAATACTCTTACCATGCACAGTTTTACAGCCACTGGCACCCAAACTGTGTTCGCTCGCCTTGAGACCTCAACTTCAACTTGCAATTTGAATTGTTAATAAATGTGTATCAGAAATTCGCATAAAATCAATCAACACGCAACGGTTTCTTTAAAACTGGGGAGCCTAACGGAAGCCCCGAATCGGGAACGGGGTTGCTGCACAATTTCAGGGACAACTCTTCAAATAATTCAAAACAAAATCGAGCGAAAAAACGAAACTGAGGGGATGGAACCGCCACGAGGTCGAAGGGGTCTGGGAACTGAGAAATATCTGTTTTGCATTGATCTCTATGAACCGATAGCAAGAGTCATTGTCATCACGTGTACGCCACTTACTAATTAACGCTAGGAAATTCCCCGGAGCGAGAGAAATACTGAAAGGGAGAGGTGAGAAAGCCGCTCTCAAGTTGTTAGGTATCGAGTTCCTATAACTCTGCTGTGAGAGGAGTATTACTCAATTGGCATTGTTTATTGCGCATACTTTCCACTGGAATTTGTTTTTATTGATTTTAAGAAGGGTTCTTACTCAATTCTTAAAAATATAAAAATACGTCTTATTTCTATTTCGATATTTATAGATTTTAAATCATAATTGTATCAAATATTACTTCATTTCGTAAGAAATCATAAAGAAAATAGATATTCTTTCAAACTTGAATGAAAGGATATAAAATAAAATAATTTTTTATATTGTTATAAGGAATTTTTTGTTTTATAGTATATATATATATTTGTAACAGTACGGATATATTTGTTAATAGAATGCACATGTATTACCTGTTTCTACATACAATTTATAAACGGATCTAATTAGTTATAATATTTGAAGTCAAATTCAAATAAATTCCGACATTTGGGGAGATCATCGTTATGGAATTGAATTATTAAATTATTATTATATTATTACTATATTATTATAGTTACAGATTCCATATAATCTTTAAACTTTTCCTTCTCGCTAAGCATGCACTTAATAAATTGAAAAAAATCACCTTAATAACTATACTTTCAGTATTTAATTCACTCTTTTATATCCCATTAAATCATATTCCATCCATAATTATTATCTTGCTCTATGCATAGAGAGACGGCAAAAACGTACAAGAAAAAAAAACCTTTGAGCCGCCAAAAGCTGTTGGGCACACGATGCGCCTCGTTTTGCAGGCATTTAAGCTGAAAATTGCTGCTAAAATATTTGCACACTCCACAGGCTGTGAGCTGCAGCGTCGTTGCGGCGTTGTTGTTGGTGTGTTTTCGATGGTGTTTTTAAGCCGGCGTTGTTGTTGCTGTTGTTGCAGCTGCATTGATGCGTCGCCAAATGTTTACCCTAAGCCCATAACTGCAGCCTCTTCTCTGGCTCTCACATACAGAGGTGAACGGGACACTGGAACGAAATGAGCTTAACGATTTATAACATATTAGTTAATATTTCTATTCGTTAATAATTACGAACAACTTTAAACTTATAAATATGCGTGAAAAATCTTTCTTTAGCTTTTGTATTTTGTATTTAAAAATCTCGTAATCTTTAATATACAAATTATCTCTGTACATTTTATTCCTTCTTCCCATATTAGCTTGCTTTTTTTTCAAGTGTAAACTATTGCTCTCCGTGCTCTCGCTCGCGATCTATGCCTGGCATACAAAATGCATCTAATTTTGGGCCTAACGACAACTTGTCGCTTGTCATGGCCTCCTGGCCTGGGCTTCATTGCTGCTGCTGCCGTTGTTGCTGGCCGTGTTGCAGGTTAGTGTTGTTGCCGCTGCCTCATCATCATTTGCAACTGCTGGCAGGCAGCATCAGAAAAAGCAGCAGCAGCAGCTGCCTCACTTGGGGATCAACCGGCGGAGATCGCCGCGCTTTATTTGTGCAGCTTTTAGCTGCGCCTCGTAATCGCGGCTCATAGATCAAAAAAGCACTGGCGAGCAAGACGCGTGCTAGCTGCCTCTCTTTCTGTCTGCACGGAGAGAAATATATGATAATTATAATTTATTTAGTTTGAGGACTTAAGGAGTTTTTGAAACAAGAAACCTTATCAATACCTCTAATTTCTGACACATTAAAACTTATGACCACTTAAAAATTGGTATAATATATTCATTAATCAAAAATGTATCTTTTTTAGAAATATATTCTATAATTAATTATTTGTACAATGATTCAAATCAATTTTAAATTACAATTCCTTTGTAAAATTCTTAATTTCTTGCCGTGTATCAATTTTGCATAACATGGTCCCGAGCAAGTTCCTTTTGTTTTATGTGAACCAAGTCCAGTTCTCATCGAGCGACCGGCGACCAAAGGAAGCGGACAGGAGAGATCGCATTCCGACGCACAGCTGCTGTCTCTCTTGCCCACCCACGCCAAGCGAGTAAAAAAAAAAAAAAAATAAAGAGTTTTCCCACTGACCAAAATGACAAGAACTGCAATTCCCACAGTCGGGCATTTTCCATTTTCCAGCCAGATTCCCGATTCCGGCACACTCAAATTAGCCATCTCATTTTCGCTCTGATTAAAGGTAATTTTCCAAATTTCCCAAACCACCCTGCGACAACAGACAACTACGATTTGGGGTTAGAGATGGAACTAGGTACAATTATAAGTGAGAAATGGGTACACTTATAAACTGAAGAGAATGTGCCTTAGTGAAACATATATTAGAAGAAAGATAGTACAGATAAAGTATGCAAATTTGAGAAAAATAATTAAATAAAATTATAAATAAACAAAAACAAATTTGGATAAATATTAAAGAAAAGTAGACAGTTACATGTAAGTACATTAAAGACAATATTGTGTCCCTGCTTTCTACAGTTAAAATCAAACATTTGGTACCATACAATTCGTTTAACAACTTAGGTTAAAATGCAGTAAATAATTATAATTATAATTGTTTAAATGCTCTTCTTAAACAATTACTCTTTTACCATTTCTGGGTACATTTATTTTGCTAAGAATCCAATTTAGGTACATACCTTGTGCCTTATTAAAAGTTCCCTTCCCATCACTGACCACAACAACGTCTGCAACAGCAGGCGGCAACTTTGGCACTGCAATTTCGATTTCGCCTGTCGTCTATTTAATGATTTCAAATCGGAGCAGGCCCAACAACTTCCCCCTTGCCTTGCCGCCTCTTTTCTCCTCGCACTTTTCTTGACCATTTTCTGCAGCTGTGGCTGCGACAAGAAAAAAAAAGATAGAAACAAAATAAGAAGGATAGGAAAATTGCCGAAACTAAAACCAGAACGCGTGCGCATTGAATTATGCAAAAATGTTAACCATTTGCCGCCAATCAATTTGTTTTCCCTGCCATCTGGCGGGATTTTCTACCGTGGCCAATGTAATGGAACAATGGCATGTAGATCGCATTAACAATGCCATTATTTTTTAGCAAAGAATCTATGTATCTTTGACTTTGTTCAAGTCTCGTTAGCAACATTGTTATGGAATTTATTAATAAAATTACGGCAGCTATTAAACTATACTTGTCAATTGTAAGTTAATTTCTGGTTTTATTATCTGAAAAATACTTATAGTAAGAGATCAAAAAAAATATATATAAGCGAAGATTTTTACATAGAGTTTTTAATGCTATACTTAAGACCTAAATGATATGGTGTTTAACATTTAAGATCCATTAATTGAGTAGTTATTTTGTAGTAATACGACATGTAATACAATAATGAATATATAATACATGAAATAATATTGATTTATTATATACTTTTATAGTTAAAAATATTTATATATTAGTATTCATTTTATATTTATAATAAAAAATATTTATATTTAAGTATATATTTTAGATTATTCTTTATAAGAAAAGGTATATTATAAAGTTATCCTATTTCAAGCCAATACAATTTTTTCCGTTATTAAAATAATGTGTTCATCATTGTTTTCTATTTTATATTTAAAATAAAAATTGTCATCAATCTTTAATTAATTATTTTATTAATAAATATATGATTTAGATTAACTTTTACAAACTATAACTATACCATATAAATCCTCTCATAAATTAAATGAAACGCAATAAACATACATTTGACCATTTAATATAATATAGTAAAACTTAAACTCATATAAAATGTAGAAATACAAATTTAAAGTATTAAAAACTTGACATCCAATTTCCTGGAACTACACTTAATATTTACTCTAAGCTTTAGCTTATATTAGATCCCATAACCCGCCATTCTCCAGAAGTTCCCTAAATTATTTCACAGTCGAAGATCAAAGCCGCCGATGGCAGCGCCTCCAGACTTAATTAAGAAGAAATTTCAATTGTGCCTCCAACTGGGACTTATCAGCGCAAACGGTGGCCCATAAATATGGGAGTGTGTGTGAGTGCGTGGCAGTACGTAGCTGACAAACAGGAAGCATCATCATTATTATTTCCCCTCCAAAGAACTCAAGCGGAACTTGGCCAGAAGGGAAACATGGCTCAGAACAGCGCAAAAAAAAAATAAAAGAGTTCTGTGCAGGAATTTATTTGATTCTTGCTTTGGCTGACTGCTGCATTTTCAGCAGACCTGCGAAATTTATGCATGACAAAATCATTGAAGCGTTTAGGAGCTGGAGGGGGATGGTGGGGACATGGCCCTTGGGTTGAGAATTGAGGGAACCTTCTCACACTTGCAGGTACCGCCGGCCGTCCATTGTAATGTGTTGTAATTTGTTGGCGTTGCTGTTGTTAGTGCTTCCTCTTTGGCATACTTAGTGCTAAGAGAAGGAGAAAAAAAGTTAATTATCTTTTTTTTCACCCCTCATCCTCTCTCTCTTTACCTCTATCTCTCTTCCCAATTCCCACTTCCCGCTCTTTTTTATCTGTATGTGAAGCTCTTTTTTTTTGTAAGAAAGAGGCAGTAGACTCCAAGCTCCACCATGGGCTATTATCCATGGGTTCTGTGCTATTCTCCGGGAGATTGGTACTTTGTGAGTTCGTTTCTTCTGCCATCCGCCTGGGTCTCGAACTTCGAAGGGAATTCGTAGCGGGTTCATTGAACTGTTAATTGTGGGCAACCGGCAACTCTAGGCGGTGTGAAAGGTGATTTTTCAAGGCTGCCACCATGTCCGGCCCCGTAAACTCCCCATTACTTCACACAGCTCTCTTTCCCCCATATATTTTTCCAGCATATTTGAAAGTTTTATATATATTTTTTCTTCATTCGATATTTATGAATTAGATTGTTTTTTGGAGCTGTCTCTGCGGCTTGAAGTGCTAATGATTAATTAAGAAGAAAAGGAACAGGTAAGGTTTCACACAGAGCAACCGATTCAATGCAGTTCACATTAACACTTTTATATAGTAGATTTTAATTTTGTATTTGGATTTGGATTCCGATTTGATGTTTTAATCCCGCACCATAGATGCCACTAAGAGATCACGGGTTGTTTAAAAATAACCCCGTGAATTCTTCCAGTGCCATTAACTGTGCCGAGATGGTTTTAACACTCTGCAAGATCTTAGATCTTGTTTGATTTCACTTGAACATATAGCTTTTACTTACCTAAAGATTTTCCAAAAAGGGCTTCGAGACATGACAGGTATAAAATCATCGGCTTGCTGAAACTTAATCTTCCACTTAAATCAGTCACAACTTCCGTCATTCTGGGAAGCCAAAAGTTTTGCTCTGTTTTAAGCCCCAAATTCTCCCATAAAACCTGAACACCTCGCGGTCTTTTATCCCACGTCTCACCTGCTGGGCCAACTTCTTTGATAAGCTGGCTTTGATCTATCCCACGATTTAATCAAAAACGCAAATTATTTCTCTCTCGTCCCTCTCAGGTTAAAGCCACGGAAGTGGCTTTTGCGCCATAGAGATGTATCTATATCTCTATATATCTTCGGAACTGCTCGTTCCCATTCATTGGGGGGCATGCGTGGGAAATTCATGTTGCATGTTCCACGACTCCAAACTGCGGTTGGCCGCATAATTTGCTGTGAAAATCATTTTGCGGCTGCGTGTTGCATAAAATTACAATTGAAATTTTTTTTCTTGTTGTTTGCTCCTTCTTCTGCTATGAGCTACGAGTATTTTTCATCTTGTTTGCGGCGGTGCAGAGCCAATTAAAAATTATAATGGGTAGCATATTTACTAATTAGGTAGTGAGAGACTAAGAGCATTTCCATGCTCTACTTGGGAAATGGGTTTAAGAGAATAACAGGGGCAAACCTAATGGGTATGTATATGTTATTAAGAAGAGAGGTTCACAGGAGAGACTGCTAATAGAGAATGGTTTCATGGGGTTTTAAGAGTAATAAAATATAGTTCAAGTTAAGAAAACTTCTTTGCTTTCTGTTAACTTAAAAACAAACAAAAAAAACAATGGTTTCAGGGGGCTTTCAGTTCAATAAAATATTCTTTGCTTTCTTTTAAAATTAAAAAACTTCTCTTGCTTATTTTTTGTAAATTAAAAAAATACTCCTCAGCTCTTTGAAAATCTCTCTTTAGGGCAAATTGACTTGTCGTTGGGCCCGAACAACAAATTGTAACAACAAATTGCTTTGGACATCTGTGACCCCCAGTGGGACCCCTCATTATTGGGGGGCTATTTCGTTTCGGGATCGCTGGGAAAACGTCGCCGGTCACGAAGAAAGCTCCGATTTCGTTGCCCAAGTCTACGGTCTCGTCTCGTTCCGTTTCGTTTCATTTCGTTTGGGTTTTTACCTCGTCTCTTTTTTTGTTTTAGGCCAATTTATGCAAATGCCAAATGCTGCTCCACTTGAGGTAATTGCCACTCGGATTTTTTTTTTTATTCGTTTGCTTATCAGGCAACGAACGGTAAATCAGTACGTCAGTGGCATAGACATGCCGCGCATGCGCCGTGAGGCGACAGCCATCAATCAAATCGAGCAGCCGCGCAATCAAAATACGAGAAACAAACTCGAACCGAATAAACAGTTAAAAATCAACAGCTGCCTGTGTTTCTCTTTTTTTTAAGCTCTTTTTCTTTTTTTTTGGGATTTGTCCGGTGGGCAATCGCGTGTATCTCAAACATGATTTTTAACGACAAATTTACGCGCTTAATCTCGACAACAAAATATGCAAATGTGAGCGGGAAGCGAGAGCGGTGGAAATAAAGGCCAAGGAGCCAAGCCAAGGAAAGGAGGACAACGAAGATCTGTTGGATTGTTGTTGGATTTTACGACTTGCGTTCGCCATGTTCATTAGCGCCAACACTTGACTGGCGAGAACTTGAGAGCGAAGAAGAAACCAACTCTTTAGTGTTTAAGTGCGTTTCATTAATTGAAATGGTCAATTTGTAGCCAGCCGATAAGAGAGAGAGAGAGGAAGCTGTAAAAAAAGAGGCGGCTCTTCATCACAGTCGATCGTTCGGCTTGCCCTAGATGGCCAGACAGCCATCCGGAGGAGTTTGATAGTTCTCCTAGACTCACCTCTCTCCAGATCTGTCCTGTGTTCCAGCTCCCTCCTGTTCCCGTCCAGCTCTCTCCTGTTTCGTTTAGCTTCCTCCTGTTCTCGTTGGCGCCAGCCAAGTCCATTCATCAGTCAGCCAGTCGATGTCGCGCCATGATCACAAAATGCATATGTAATATTTTTATTGAATTTTAAGAGAGACGAAGTAGATGTACTCTAGCCAAACAGGAAGTTAAAACATAGTTAAAGGTCTATAAAATTTTAAAGGTTCTCAAAAACTAACAGAAAAAGGAAATCGATTAAAATACTAAAAGAAATCTTAAGATTCAATCTTATGAATCTAAAGATTTAAGATAATCTTCAAAAATATAACCCCTTAAACTGAATACAAAACTCTTTTCCTTAGCCCCATAAACATGTCAAAATAGTTGTAAGCACCAATTAATATTTTTGTAATAATACTTGGTATATTATTACAATGATTGATGGCGAAATCAGAACCGAATACAATGCGAGAATGAGTGGGAAATGTGATGCCCGCTTCCGTTACGAATCCCGTCGAGAAATCGTGGTAACCCTCGTCAAAGTGTGTGTTTGAGTGTGTGTGGCGGGGCACATACATATGGATAGACAAGTCATGGTCATGGCGACAAATGCCTCTCTCTACCGGCAACGGTAAGCGGTCAACGGAAATCCCCGGAAACCCCCTTTTGGCCGGGACTCTAACTGTTTATCTAGCGGATTGATTCTGGTCTTCTGCGAGCTTTCCCTCTGTAAGCTGCAGAGTGACGGCTTTCCTCCCACTTTTTTGTGGGTTCTTCCCAAAAAAAAAAAAAAACAGGAAAAAACAAGAATAAAGAAAGAATAAAGTTGATCTAAAAGATATAGAAAACAAATGTATCTTTGAGATCTCGGCTGGTTCTAATTGTTCAAGATGACAATGCAGATTGTGTTGGTAACGGGAACATCACGCACACTTCAAGTAGAAAAAAATTATGTGCTTAGATACAATTGGGGAGAAAAGAATAGTAGAGGAAAAATATAAATAAAATTATTTCAAGTCTTTAAAATGTTAGAAAATTTTAATTGAGTTAATATCTTTGATTTTCAAACTATGTTGGGCTTGCAAAATATCGATTTTAAATTCAGAATAAAGTTTAGGTAAAAATTACAATATTTCGTTAACAGATTCTTATTTTTAGCTCAAATTAAAATGAGATAATTAAGAATTTCTCAAAAAATATATAAAATCTAGCACTTCTTTCCCTATAATTTTGACCACAGCTGTCTATATAAGAAAAAGACGAACCATTTGTTGTTGTTATTACCAAAGAGCAGAGCAGAGTCCGAGTCCGAGTTGAGTCCAACTGGAAACCAATTGGCATTTCAATCACGCATCAATCTGGCACGTTTTTATGATGCAGATCACAAGGCGAAGCGAACGCTCATGATCATGTTGCCGGTTTTTCTTTCTTTTTCTTTAACTTCTTTTTTTTTTGCTCCCCTCTGGCTTTGGGGCTTCGACTCCTTTTTGAAAAATGAAATTTTTATTGGTCGGTTAAGTTTTCGTTACATTTCGTGGATTGTTATAAATTTCATTGATAATTGCCATATATTGATGGCATGATTATGTGCATGATTGTCTGATTGTTACTGTTTCGTTTGGTTTGCTCTCTACGTGCGTGGCATATGCACTGCAAAAATATTTTTACTCATTTTCCGTTGATCTTTCCTGGCCTCCATTCCATCCGCATCTCGTGCTCTCTGCGAAATTGTTTTCAACGAAAATTGTTGCACGAAGCCCCGAGCGGCCAAGGAGGTGGAGATATCAATATGGGGAATATGTAACGAGGATATGTATGTATGTAGGTATGTTGGAGGTACGCAAGTCGGTTCTTATTAACCATATATAGGTCAGCAGCCTCTTGGTGCATGCCACTTGATTGAGTTGCAAGAAAATGAATTTTAAATCTTGATAATTCGAATTTCTTGCAATGAAATTAAATCGGTCTGTTATCTAGAGATACATTTCTGGGTGGCAACATGAAACATCTTTTTAATAAAATTATCCCATTTTATATTACAAATAAATGAAGCATTAATTGGACCAGTATTTTATTTCTCAACATTAACACTAACTTAAAAGTCTTTGCTTCAAATAACTTGCATTTATTTATGAAACTTTCAAATCAAATCAATTGCATTATATTACCTAAATCTTTTTTATTATTTGCAAAGATTATTTTTCAGACACTTTTTATTGTGCAAGTGCAACGTGTTCCTTAAGCTATAAAAATATTTTTAATTAACTAGCTACAATTTCCTTCGGCGTTTTTGTTTTAATTTCTTTCTAGCTTTTAACGATAGTTGAAGGCTAGCAACCATCAAGTGAGCTGTTAACCTTTTTTTTTTAAATTTTTGCCAATCCCAAGTTCCCATGCCTCTCCATTTTTCTAGTTAATCATTCTGTCCATCTGTCGTTGGCTTTTTGGCTCATAAATTCCAAGAGAAACACAACGAAAAGAAACTCTCCCAGAGGGAACAACTGTCAGGGGACAATGTTTGTTGTTGTGTGTTGGCCCCATTGGAAAGTCGAGCCAAAAATGGCTTAATAGTTAAATTTAATGCTTGGCCATAACTAAAAGCTCAGGCTCAAGACAAACTGCCGTTCAATATGCAAATGTGGCCAAAACGGAGAGCGCCTGCAGTAGCTGGATCCGATTTTGTTTGCTCCTTTTTTTTCCCAGTTGGCCCAAA
Source organism: Drosophila watanabei (assembly GCA_008042575.1). Lineage (NCBI taxonomy): Eukaryota > Metazoa > Arthropoda > Insecta > Diptera > Drosophilidae > Drosophila > Drosophila watanabei. The sequence goes on along the minus strand of VNJS01012322.1, from coordinate 153,008 downwards.
CGAGTCTTGGCTCTCTTATCAGCTGCCTGAGCTGCGGCTATCAAAAATAATTGACAACTAAATGGACCATACAAAAGTCAAATGAATGGCGTGAAAAAGAGGCATTCAGCGTTCAACATTCATCGTTTGGCTTTCAATGGGGCCGAGAAAATTGTCATTTGACAAAATCGTTAGCCCTGATAAGATAGCACTTAACTTCGCTTGCTTTGTGTGTGGGTCTTCGAGGCTCGTTACCTTTCTGTGTGGGTTGCAGCTCTTACTGATTTTGGACATAAGTGTGTTCGTTGTGCTCGTTGCTCGAATCGAGTTCGTTGCCTCAGTCTTTTGTTTCGACGCATTTCGTGATTCACTGACCGAGCGGAGAGGAAGAGAGAGCGAGAGAGCGAGACAGCGACGACTGGCACGACCACCGCAATTACATCCGGTAATTTAATGTAATTTTATATTTCATTTCAATCGCATGCAAGATACACGAGTAGCGCAGCGCTGTAGCTTCGACTAAAAATAAATCTGAAACCTGAATCAGCCGGTGATTTTGTCAACATTCTCGACTAACGTGATTTCGTGTATTAACATTAGCATTTAAATAATGGCCCAGACGTGCATCATCGTTTGATAAGACTGGATTTTGGCTCAATAGACCTTTAGAAGGCTATTTGCGGCGGCATCGTTTGATATCTCATGATTGATTGCCTAATTTTCCTGTCAATCTGCCCCGGCAACTCACAAAATTTGTCAACACACTCCAGTCATCCCTCCACGTGGCCCTAGAGTCTGCCGTGGAATCTTTGGGCTGCGAACAGCGATGATTGATTATAGTTTCGGCTTAGACAACAATGCATGCAAAAGGCCCCAAAAAAAATATATATATATATTTCATTAATTAGAATTTTGGGTTGCTGTAAGTCTCTGAACCATTAACCACACCAAAGATTAATAAGCGGCAATTAACTGAGAGAAAAATTTAAAAAAAACGTTAGAATTAGGAAAAATAAAAGGCAATCACTCTCAAGACTCAAGATCAAGTTGAAACTGTTAGAAAGAGGCGTTGCTCGAACGGTTTAAAAACGCATTTGGTTATCTTAATGTTTCTGCGGCTATATATCTCGCATAGCAGTTTCTATTTTGTTTTTGGCTTGATTTAATTATCTCAGTTTTTCTTTCTACATTTTTTGATAAATTAGTCGCCGCCGTCAGCTCTGAGGTCACCAAGGGGTCGGGGTCGCAGTTAATTAAGCCCCTGCCTAGGCCGTAGTATCAACTTACCCGAAACAGGAAGCGTCCGCCGGTCATCCTTGGACATTTTCCAACTCGATCCCAAGTGATTGACAAGACGAGAGAGAGAGAGTCCAAATGGTAACCGAGCCCACGGTATTTGTCTGCAAAGAGAATGGTAATTGACATAAGTATCAATGGATACAGAGCGAGGGGAGTTAGTTGAGTAACTACTTTTTTGTATATTCCGAGAACTAGGTAAACTGGCAATACAATATTAACTTAAACCTGAATTTTCAATTCTTTATTTTCTATAATTTCCAACTAAAATACAAGCTACCCTCGCATCCTATCCGCTTACAACTTACAGCTCCTATAACGACAGGAAGCAGGAGCAACAAAAACTTGCCTCAATAACGTGGCAACAGTTGCTTTGCCCCTTTTTTTTTTAATGCCAACCAATGAGTGTAGTTCAAAACCAATACACCTGGACCCCTGAACAGACATTTCGAATGAAAACGATTGAAGTTAATTCAATTAAATAAAACCCTCCGAAGCACATGACTTGATTGATTGATTAAAAATAATAATCAGGGTTTTATAGAAGATATTTGCACAAATATCTTGTTACAAAACACATGTAGAAAGTTGTCAACCTTCTTCTAAGCAAAGTACATTCTTCTCTCATTTCAAAATATAATTATTATATTTTTTAAAAAGTCACAACTTTTCTCCCAGTGCACATCTGTTAGGGAGGTGCAATTGACTATCGCAATTGTACACTCCGCTCCGTTGACTGAATGGAATGCAGTTGGTTTTTGCAGTTGCAGTTGCAGCTGTTGCAGAGTTGTGGCAGCCAGCCACATGCCACCAATGAAATTCCTGGCATTTCGTCTAGTTCTTCTGAGTTCCCAAAGCTCCCAAGAGCTTACTCAGTGGTGGCCCGTAAGTTAGGTGCTTATTAAGTGTCATCTCCATGTCGCCAAAGGCGCCGCAATGCAAATGATAAACTGACAGCCTTATGACAGCATTAAGCAAATTGCTCACCGTTCAGCCAGCCAGCCAGACGATCAGGAGACGTGAATCTGCAGCAACCAGATGCAGATCCATATGCACCACCGACTGGACTTAACGATTGGCTTAATAAAATGAAATATTAAATGCGATTAAAAACGCGACGACGACGATGGAGACGCAGCCGGCAGACGCAACCAGAGCAACAACGGCAACTGGCAACTGGCAACTTGCAACGACAACGTTGAAGGCGACGATGCAATAAATATATTGGAACAGGCCGGACAGCTACTGGGATACACCGTCGCGATCGTCGCGGATCCCGAGCCCCAAACCCACTCCAATTGGACATGATAAAAATGTGAAATGCATGCGTTCATTAAATTAATGCGCATGGGGCATGGTGCATGGTGGTGAGTTGGTCGAGATAATTAAATGCGTGTTTGTGGCATGGGCGCTGGGCAAGGTGCTCGTAATGACATTAAATATGTTTAAACATGCATAAATAAAACGCGACTTCGGGGAGGAGAATTGGAGCCGTCGAACAACTTGACTCCGGGGCCTGATGTTTTAATCAGAGCGATTCTTAGAGCGCCTCGAACCTGACCCAATGGCTAAGCTAAGCTTGTTGCAACAACTGGTTAAATTAATGACGCAACACGAGCCGGGGCACCAGGTTCTGAACGGTGTTGGAGCTGGAGTTGGAGATGGAGTTGGCTGGCCAAGATTTACGACGATTCAAATTGCTGGGCGATAAATTGTAAAGTTAATCGCTTGTCAAAGTTTTCGCGGTCGCATTTATCTTTGACTTCTGGTAGCCGGTAGCAGCTGCATCGAAGGCATTAGATATCAGATAGAAGATAAGAATGTAGCCACGATTTATGTATGGCTATAAGATCCGCATTAATGTTTTAAGGGTTTATATTGGACTGCATGCAGTTTTATAATTTGTTTTGATTGCTAAATGCCCAAATGAAACCTATAAACAAAGGTAATTATTTATTTTTACTGATGGTTTTATGGGGTTTTAAAATAAAGCATTAGTTTATTGATCTTTTAAAAGGTATTATATATTAATTAAAATTTGTTTTCTCTGAAACATATATGATTGATTAAAGATTCTAAAGGTATTCATTTGAGCTTTAGTTTTCTCTGAAAATGTATTCCTTGAAATATAAAGTTTTTGAAGGTATATAAAGGCTTCAAGTCCTTGACATTTCCTTAATTCTTCTTTAATTCTACTTCTTCTTCTCTTCTTTAGAACCAAGTTAATTTATAAAGCTAAAACCAACTTTATGGCCAACTGAAAGCCCGCACAAATTGACTCATCCGATTGCTATTTATGGACTGATAAGACAGACTTGTGCAACTAGCTGAAGCCTCGACTTCAACTTCATTTGGCGGCCTTATCGCACTCGAAGTAATTACAGTTGTTGACTGCTACCGTTGCCAATGCTGATGGCCAATATTTTTACCTGTTACCTGTTGTTGCCAGTATCTGTATCTGTATCTGTATTGAATCAGCGCTGCGAGAGACAACAATTGTCCATTTCTTGAATTGAAAGCCCAGTCGGCCGTTTGTCCATTGTTCAATTTTCCATTCGGAGGAAATGGTGGGGGGAGGGAGGGAGGGAGGGAGGCACTAAATTGAGGCGCACACTGGCTCTGGAAAATGTCATTCAAGTTGCCAGGCAAGTTGACAAATTTGTCAACTGATATGGAAGCGCACAACGGCTGTTGGCCAGCCTCAAATCGAGTGGCAAAGCCAATGTAAACATGTGTGGATTTATGGGTTAAGCCAACGGTGATTGTTGTGCCAGCTGCTTTTGTTTTGTCTGGTTTTATTTTTTATAGTTTTTTTCTCCTTAAATTTTGTGTTGTCTACCCTGTTTGCATATGCATAAAAAGTGGCTTACTTGGGTTAAGGGAACCCCAGGAGGCGCGATGCGTGAGTTAAGTTTGGTAGCAAAAACTGGAGTAGAAAATTCTTTAAAATTATTTAAAATCATTTTTAAATATAGAACTTGAGTAGGAAACTCTTCAAAATTATTTTAAATTAGTTTTGAATATAGAAATATATAAATTTCCTTCTGATTATAGTTACAAAACCTAGAAACCTATATTTCTCAATCCTCTTATGAGGTTTTCTCGTGTTTATCACGCGCCCATCCGTCTGCCTTGTTATCTCAGTTTTCCAGCTTGAAGACCTCATGTTTATTTGCGGTTTTAGTTTAATATATATATCTGGCGACTGCCGTTCTATGTGTCGGCATATATCTATGCCTCGGCCATATGTCTCAAGTTCAGTTCACACGCTTTCACTGGCGGAGCGTCAATTTGAATTTTATGCCCCGCAACGCTTTGATAGATAAGGCCGAGAAGTCGGCCCAGAAACGGCGTGTATAATGCATAATTAGCAGGTTCGTGGCTCGAACTTGAGTGTTGGCTTATCCCCTCAGTATATCGGAGTACCAGGTATTGGACACTGACTCTGACTTTGGGTTATCTGGGGACCGTGTGGCTTCTGTGAAAACGCACAACGTTTGATTTGATGGCGGCGGCGGCATGCCCAACAAATTGCCGCTAATGAGGCGCACCAATGTTGCCCCCGTTTAATTAAATCCATAAAAAGCAGCGGGTTCGCTTACCTTAGGAGAGGAGGCTCCTCCATCAGACTCTCGTCGCGTCTCCCCCTGAATTTCTGTAATTCTGTCAGAGAGCATCTTGGCGGTTCCGCTGAAAGGACTCCTGGGAACTGAAGTTGCGCCATGGCCTTTGATGATGTTGTTATGGAGTGCCAGGAATTTAACTGCAAAGGAAATGCATTTTTGTTTGAATACAAAGTTCTCATATAAAGAATAAGTTCATATTATAATAAAAATAAAAACTTTACTACAACTTATTGATTCCCAAAGCAAAACCAAATACCAATCCCACGAAATTCCATATTTATTCAAACTTTATCAACTCGACGCCCCAGAGTGTTGCCAAAATGTTTCTCCACTAAATCTTATCAAGCACCGAATAGCCGCCAAACAAATTTTGTGTTGAATTTTTCCGCAGGTTCAGATAAATGTCATTCCCAGGCGAAAATGCCAAAAGCAATCCCAGCATGGGCTTGTCAACAACTCTAGTGTTGTATTTATTTATTTATTTTTTTTTTCTGCCTACAATGAGTCGTAAATCAAAATGAAAGGTGTTTTCTTCTCTTTGCGTCACTGTTCTAGGCGGTCGGCTGGCCCATAAAACATTGAAAATTATGATTTAACGCAAATTTTTGTAATTAATCTTGACAAATAAAGCGGCCTGCGGGCGAGAACCAAGCTTGTTGTTGCAAGTGGCAAGTGGCATCTTCATCTTTTTGTTGCCCGGCTCATAAATCTTTTCTCCACTTCTCTAGTCCATGGCTCGAACTCAGTCTGAGACTCAGACTCAGACTCAGACCCGGACTGAAGTTCGGGATCTGGGGATCTTCAAGATCGGAGCTGAGAGAAGCTTGGGGCCTGGCCCCGCATCGTCATCATCATCATCATTATCCTTCATTACGCTGGCCAAACCAGTTTCAGGTTGTTTCTTTTTTTGAGTTTTGCAAAAATATTTCATAATTGTGCCAAGCTATGCATTTTTTTTTTTTGGTTAAAATATGGCCTTTTAAGAGGCTGGAGTCGAGATGAGAGAGGAAGGTAGGGAGAGTGACTGAAGAGAGTTTTTTGTGTATCGAAAAGGGACTCGATAAAATATCGAATTTTAAAACTTGATTGGAAATATAAAATATATATATCGAGGAAGTTTTTTATTAATTTATTATATTACAAGCTTAACTAACTAGATTTATAAATTAATTGAAGAACTTGTTACTGAGTTGATTGACTGTATTATCGATTCTCTCTTATTATACCGATTTAATCCGATAAATATATCGATATCTGGTCTCATCCCTAGACTGACCTTTAAGACGTCTCCATCTCAGCTCAATCTTAATTATATGTTTGCGCTGAGCTCACGACAAGCCCGATGACGACCAGTAGCAATTATTACCTCCAACTCAACACTCATCATTCACACATACAGTAACGGCAACAAGAAGTCGAGAAACTACACATATATACATATATATATATCTGTTATAGTGCCCGGCGAATGATATACGAGCATATTGCGTATACGCCACCAGGGACGGACGCAGCATAGGCTGAGAGTTGAAGAAAACTAATTGCAGCGGTGGCAGCTATGTATAACCCGAAGCTGTCATTAAATCGACTGCAACATCATAATCCGTGGCACTTCCTACAGCTACCCATTTTTTGTTTTCTAATCAGATTTTGTGGAATTTCCAACTTTTATGCCTCTTCAGGTTGGTTTTTTTCTTTATTTATTTATTTATACGAGTATTTATGATTTGTTTGGTTGGCACGATGCGTCAACTTTGGGCGCAAGCTCTGCTCGATTTTCGTTTTTTTTTTTTTTTGCTTTATTTTTTTGGCCAGTACTTTTCTTGTTTTGTCAGCAAAGTAAATAAAATGAAATAAAAAACGTGACTGTTACGAAAAAGTCGTGTATGTGAATTTTTGTTTTGTCTGTTATATCGCTTATTTTTGTTCGCCTTCTCGGCCCGGTTTGAGGCTGGCTTTCTGGTTTCAAGTAGTTGACAGTGAGAGAGCACAACACACAACACGCTGGGTAGTCATCCGAACAATGCGCACAATTTTCAATGCGTTGGCAAGCCAAAGCCGCTTGCCACGGCTCGGTAGGGCCATTGTCTGGCTTTCTGGCTCTAATTTTTTCTCTAGCCCATCTAGCCATCTTTTTTTTTTTTTGTGGATTTCTGTAGCTGTGTGTGTGCGTCGTGTCGGATTTTGTTGAAATTTTTTATATATAATTACCAAGGCACACACATACACACACAAAACAGTCATCATCCCGCGCTTTTGGCCACTCGGGGATCTTCATTAGCAACTTGGGCACAAAGCTGATGAGCAGCTTATGGGCCTACTTCAGGGCTCTGATGAAATATTCTATATAAAGAGACAAAGAACGATTCTCTTTCACGATCTTTGAGTCTGCACAGGTTAATCACAGTTGAATCGAAACGGAACTGGCCACTTACCAATCGTTTTAGCCATATCTTTATGCCTCTCGTAAAACGTTCCTCAACTGTGAAGGCTTTCATAGCTCAAGTCACTTTTATCTGCCAGATCTGCCATTCTCCCAGCCGCTTCGATCTGTTTAACATTCTCTTTTTTTTTTTGGTATTTCTTAAGACAAGTTTTAGTACGATTTTTGGGCTGATCTTTACCCTGCGAGATCTTTTATTTGTACAATTCAAATCGATGTATGAAACTCTACTTGAAACTATGATAATTATATCCTTTTCATTGCTTGCTTTTATATACTTTTATCTATATTTATTTTATAATCAATTTTAAACTATTTTCATCGTTATTTCCTTTTATCCTTCTATTTAAAAAAACCCAATTTCCCTACCTGTAAGTTGAATTTTCTTCGACTTTTCACCAAGACCTGCTCCTTATAGGGCTTTCCTTCCCCCAACTATTAGTAACAAATTTTTCGGCCGAACCACTATTTTAGCTTCAAAAAAGAGGGACAATCAGGGGGCTGTGTGTGGAGATATCGGCACAGATCACTGACTCCCCAGCCAAAACCATGGCTGGTTACTCCTCCACAATGACTGTGTTCGGTGCCTGGTTCGGCGATCGGCCCCTCGGAAATTTCTGGCCGCCCATGTCCATATTTAGACAGCGCACAAGCCAGCCAGCCTGGATTTCGGTCTTTGGATCTCTCTTGCGTGGGTGCAGCAGCAGCAGCAGCAGCAGCAACAGCTTCAGCTCTGGAGATTCAACGGAGGAGGAGGAGGAGCTCCTCCGGTGGACAACATAGCAATTTATATTCGCTGGCTTTTAAGGCAGGGCCCCTTGACCAGATCGAGATCTGTGCCGAAGCTGCTATAGTACCTGTGCTGTGCTGTGCTGTCCCGCTCTTCAATATTCGATAGTTAATCAATTAACTAACATAATTTCGTGCAAAACTAATTAACTGCCTTGGCTGCGGACAAATGTTTGCTGTCAAGAGCGTTTAGTGTCATTCATTTTGCCGGTGGAAAACTCGTTTCCACCAAAGCCTCGATTTTAATTTGTTTAAATTTAATAAGTTGCCATGTTCAGAGGCGGACAGTACAAGGAACGAACAACTTGCATAGAGTTTTAGAGAAGAAACTTCCGCTTTTTCGGGAGAAATCAAAAATCAATACATAATTCTTTTGACATGCCAATCGCACATTTGTGGCATGCAACCAGCAAAAACAACATGTTTTGCCCAACTCATTGAGATAAAAATGCAATGTGCCGGGAATCCGGGAATCCAGGGAGGCTGCATACAAAACGACGACAAGCCAGGCAACACACGAGCAACATGCAACACACACAACACACCAGCAACTGCCAAGCAACTGGCAGCAACAGTTGCAACCGTTCAGGCTGCACCTTCGGCACAAAAAATACCAATTTTTTTTGTTTCTTCTTTTTTTCCAAAACTGACATCCCAACTTTGAGCCGGGGCCAAAAGGAAAAAGTGAAATCTGCTAGAATTGATCTTGTGGGGAGTCGAAGTCATCGTCGTCGCCGTCGCTTGTGGTTGCTGCTCTCCACTCTTCGGCTCCGATTCGAATGGTCACCCAAAAAACTGGTTTACACATCTGGCAAGGAAGTTAGCCCAACGGCTGAATCTCAGCTAAGCCAGGAGAGCAGGAGAACAGTGTGTGCGGTGAGGTACAGCCTAACAAACTCGGGGATTATTATTACAAAATCCATTTCCAACGCCATTCAACAGTATTTTATGAACACTTTTTGCAGTTGAAAATTGAGCTATCTTTGCCATAACCTTCCTTTTATCGATGTTAGTTAGTAGCTTGGGTTTAATTTAAGAGATGATTTATTTTATAGAGCACTTAATAGCTTGTAAGGCATCTGTAAATATTTGTAGATTTTTAGCAGTTTGTTGTGAGGCATACATAATACTTTAATCTTGATGTTAAGCCTTGTATTTAGGGTTCAATATTTAAGCAAACATATGTTTCAAAATCCCTAATATCTTTTTATTTATTATTAATAATTTCTTTAAATTTTCTACTAAGTTACAACCACTGTGCCTTGATCTCAGTTGCAGTCTCTCAGCCAGAGCCTTTCATTCGCTGTCAGCATCAATTGAGCTCCAGCTCCACACCGCAGCTCCCAGCTGCGAGCTACGATCTCCGAGCTCCAAGATGAACCTTCTCTCCACTCCACTCCTCCCGAGGACCATTCAGGCCCAAGATATATGAGCCAGAGCTGTGTTGTGACTGCTGCCCGCTGTGCACCTGTGCCCCAAGATGCGGATGAGAATGAGGACGAGGCTGTAGATGAGGTTGAGGATGAGCCCAGCCAAAGGAGATGAGCAGGCGAAATGGACTTTTAAATGTTGCCATTTGTTGCGTGAAAACGCAACCAGTAGCCCAAAAACGTTCAGCATTCAGCGATTGCCGCTGAGGTTGAGGAGGGTTCGGGTTCTGGGTTCTGGGTTGAGGTTCCTTTCAGCTATTAGGATGCCTGGACGACTGCTCCTCATCTGTGAGTCGCATGCCCAGCGGCGATCATTAACGCCAACGGTTTCTGCGGCGCTTTGAACAACATTTTACAACTTCGCCCGAAATGAGAAGCAACAAAAAGGTCAGCCAGCCACAGCTACCGTCAGCAACAAGCAAACATTTATAAAAAAAAAAGAATACAACAACAAAAAAAGGTACTATAACATAAACATAAAATAAGAAAGAGAGAGCGAGCGAGCGAGAGAGATTGTCTGGTATTCCAGGAAACCCAACAACTTTTTTCAAAGTGCCCAGCACAGAACAGGGAACACAACAAGTGACAGGCCACTTGAATGGGAAACCTTTGGCCAGTCAGCCTAATAAAAATGTTGCTGTAGCTGCTGCTGTTGGGAACTCTGACTCTGGAGCTCTTAAATGGTCAAAGAGCGGGGGGAACGGGTAGCGATTTAAGCGGAAGCAAAGCTACCATTCTGGTTTTGTTCACTTCCCAAAAACAAAAAAAAATCTGTCTGTCCAGCGATTAGCTTGAAAAATAATGATGCAAGCAAATCAAAGCTAAAAATCTGACATTTGTCAAAAGTAAAACCATGTCCATGTAAAACCCTCTCTTGAAGCTAAGAATAAAATTTTTGTAAGCAAAATACGGATCTGAATTAAAAACTCTTCAATTTCTTACTCTCTTATACTTCCAGCGGAAAGCCACAGCAGCTATGGCTGATATCTAAATACTACTGTAGCTTAGTTAGGCATACAGAGTACAAATAAATAAATCTCTTATACTTCTTTTGATTAAAATAAAATCAATAAAACGGAACTGTAATAAATAAAATTTAATTTTGAAATATAACTTTTATATCTTTTCCTTAATTTAAATTATTATTAGTAAGTAGTTCTTATATCCTTTCATTAAAATCAATCAAACTATTAAAAAAGTTAAATCCACTCTAATTTCTATTAGTTTCTCTTTATTTTTTTCAAAGCGAAATCCCTGTCGGATTAGTGTGTTTAAGATCGCTTTTCCCATTCTCTTTTCCATAAGTAGAATCTATGTCGGTTTTGTGTACTGAAGTCCCGCGCCAAGCGCTCTTAAAGTCTTCAAGTTACCTGTTGAGGTTGCTGCTTCTGCTGCTGCTGCCGCTTGACCCGCTGGCAATTATCGCTGCCTGACAGGTGGCAAATTCTCACGGAGCCAAGGCAGACGTGAACCCTGGAGAGCCTCCTCTCACTACCGACTTGACTGCAATTAGACATGCGCAACTGCTGTTGCCAGTTGCCGGGGCTAAAGAAGAGCACTCAGGGGTCAACAGACCTCCGGCAAACTGTCGGCCCTGACTGCCCTGATGGATTGCCAGGGACTCTCGAGAGACTGCGGGTTCAGGCTGAGACTCACTCTCTTAGTCCTCTCTGTGTGGTTCTGGCACATCACACAAATCACGCACTTTTTATTTGCCCGAGCGGATGAGGCGGCCTTTTAAGGCTGCATCATGAGTTTGCAAATTGTTGTTGCCGCTGCCGGTTTAACTCGGTTTCCTGCTGCAACTTTATGGCCATGGCAGTGGCTCCAAGGCAACAGTACTGCATACTGAATACTGAATACTGGGTATTGGGTATTGGGTATTGGGTACTTGGTATTGGTACTGGTGGTGGCGATAGCTCTGGGTCATTTTCAGAGAGGATGCGGCCAAGGCAAATGCAACATGAAACCTCTGAGCGCACAAGGAGCAGAAGGTGTCCCAGCCAAAAGGCAACAGCAGCAATTGTCAGGTTGTGAAAGCAAAATGTCGACTTTAAAATGCTCTAACAATATTTTTACTAAAATAATTATTATATTTCATGTTAATATATATATATAAATATATATATATGGCAAATGAGGCTTTAAAAAAGTACCAATGATAGCGCACAGATATAAAAATTACTTTCAAGGAGTCAAAAGTCTTCTTAAATCCTCAAAGATTAAATAAATTTTAATACTTCAAATAGATAATATCTTGCTTTAATACTTCTATGATATAATCTTTAATTCTTTCCACAAATCCCTTTCTTTATAAGAGAGAATTTTTTTAAAAGACCTATCATAGTCGATATACCCGCCTTATTTTCTGTTCCAAAACAAAACCAGTTACTGCTCACCGCTTGCTGCTCCTGTGGCATGCTGTAATTGATATTGCAACTGTGTGCGTGGAGCGGCGGGATGAGCAGATGGAGACGGAATAATGGTGAGCTGCGATCGTGGGTTCTTTCGCTGGCCCGTCTTCCCGAACTCGTCTTCGACGTGGACTTGAAGAGAACGGGGACTGAGACTGGGACTCACACGTGTTGCTAATGAGACATAACTCAGGCATCAAGATCGGCCACGGCTTTGGCTTCAGCTTCAGCTTCAGCTTTGGCTCGATGGCTCTGGTGGCTCTGATAACCTAATAAAGTCATAGCAATTAAAGCTCTTGGAAATATACACACTCCGAGCGTACAACTTGTTTGGCACTCGAAATTTATAATATAAAAACGAAATAAAATAAAAATAAAAGTTGCCCAGAAATGATGTCACTCGATGGCCCAAAGTCGAACCCAAGCAATTATAGCCAACACTCTGAGCACTGAGCTCACTGAGGTTGCCTTTTATTATATCACTCTTATTGTGCTATTTTTTTTTTTTTCTTACTTTTTGGTTATAAACATTTTCGGTTCCTTTTGCTTTCGAAGTCTGCTTTTGTAATATATTTTTGTGGGCCGCTTTGCCTTTTGTGAGTGTGGGGGCTTTCGGTTTTTTTCGTCTTCTTCTTCGGGCTTTTGAAAAATCATTATTTTAATCGTTTATTGACTTGTTTAAAGCGCCGCTAAATGTTTTCCCTGCCATTCGAATGCTATATGCCTACAAATTATGTGAAATGATTGAGCACAAAATGTAGGGATTTTATGTCTTCTACCTCCATTTGTATTTTTTTGTAGGCTTTGACAGCTGGAATTATGGCCAGAAAATTATTAGCGCTTTGCCACGGTGTAATTATGAGATATTGGGAAGAAAGTAATGGAGCAACTATAAATGGAATTCCATGTGAAGGAAGGAATTGAGATTAATTTTTGATTTCTAAGAAGACTTTTAAGATTGTTCTTGAGGTTTTATAAAAGTTTCAGATCTATTCTAATCTATTATTTAAATATTTTAAAAATCTACTAACTTTAAAACTTTTTCCTATGAAATTCTTGAATTACCCCAATTTCCTTTCAAATTTTATAAATAAAAATCTTTAAATCTTTAATCATTGAAAAATTCCAGTTCACTTGGGAACCCATCTGTTGCCAAGGTAAACTTTCAAAAACCATTCAAAACCAGACCCCGGCTCGATGAATGGATTCAACTGTGGCCAAGATCAATTAGTTTTTAATTTTTCTCGAAATGAACAATCGGGCTCAATAGATTTTCTTCGCTTCAAGCGCAGATCCATTAGGTTTCCCGGCCTATGGCTCTGGTGATTAATGACGATGCACCAAATAATCATAAAACCGAACAACAAAAAATACATATATATAAACGAGAGAGAGAAAAAAAAGCACCACCTAGATGTTTATAAAATTTTTTGTTAAATTTGAACTCACCTGCCCTTTGGCGGGGCCAAGGACATCGTCTCGTCGGGTTTTTTGTGGGCACTTCGTTGATGTGGCTTTTACGATCATGGGCTCCAGCTAGGTATATATATATACCGATGTAAAATTCGTAGACTCGCAATACACGCGCTTCTATTAGACCTTTTGACTGTTGGCCACGCTAATTTGTGTCTCTGCTGGGCTTTTCAGCTTTTCCTTCCTCCGTGCTGCTTTTTTGTTTTGTCGAAATTTGCAAGTGCTTACTAATAGAACGTTTTGAGTTGTGTTAATGAATTCGAGAGTTTTATTGACACTTTGCCGCTGCCGCTGTTGCTGCTGACTCGTTTTGTTTTACTTTTTTGTGAGTTATTTTGCTTGCTGTTTTTTCAGTTTTTTTTTCTCGTATGTGTTTGTGTGAATATATTTCGTTTAATAAAGTTAACGCCACGTTTGTGCTTTTTGTCGGCCGCCGCAGCATTATCAGTTTATCTAACACTCGGGTCCGGTGATAGCACTTGGCAGCGAGAGGGCTCCTTCTCTCTCCAGAGCTCTCCAGAGAGGTTCGGTGTGTGCGCGCCGCTGGCTGACGGTGCACTGATCCGATCGTTACAAACGTGGCCAACACGACAGGTAGATAGGTAACTCGCCGTGTTAAATATAGTTATTTTTTTGTTGTTCTTGTTTTTTGTTAACTCTTTAACTTGAGCTCGTTTGCCGCTGCGTTCCACTTTGCGACTTGCCAGCAACCGACGACGACACGGGGTTTTTGTAACCTCGCGGCAGTTCAAACTCTCCACTCCGGCGCAGTTATGGTTGTCCCGCTCTGGCCCAGGGGAAGCAGCCAACCGTATTAGCACAGGTGTAATTACCTGTGCCTGGTGTCTTATGGCTGTCTCACTTGCTCAGCCGCTCTCTCGGCGGCTTGTTCTCTCTTCAGGCCGACTTGCCTCTCGCTTGCACGCGCCTAAGAGAGAGCGGTCTCTCTTCGATCGCAATGATCATTAAGCCGTGCTGAGTCACCTGAGTCACCTGGAAGCGAGTCCAAGTCAAGTCGGTGTCTTGCGGAGGTCTCTTCCGACTTTTCGCGCTAAATGTTGCACACACACACAGAGACAGAAGTCAGGGAACGGAAAACATAATCACTTGGTCGCTTGGTGTCGTTATATCAACATGGAATCTGAAGGATTAGATTATTATTTTTAATTAAGCTAAAACAACATTTTATGTAAAACAATTTTTACTAAATTCTTTTATAATTTTAATCCATTTATAATGCATAATTGGATACTTTTCTTAAGCTTAAATTATTAATTTCATGTTCATAAGTTGTTCAAAATTCAAAGCTTTGATAACTGTTATACAATTTATTCACAAATTGAGTTGTTTCTTTTTATATTATTAAACCATTTATTTAAGTGAATGATATTAAACTATAAATATTAAGTATCACATTTATGTGATCTTGAACTATTCTTATTTGAAATACATGTATTCAATAAGAAAATATGATCTTCTTTACCAGTTTTCCAATATTACTATTATACACTTTTAACATATAAAAGGATCTTATATGTACCCTTATAAAATATACTCTTAATATTTTTAAAATGATTAAAATGTACTGTTTGAGTATTAATGTATAATTGTGACATTTTTAAGCAAACAAGCTAGGTAAATTATTATTTTAAATTGAAGGAAAATATATTAAAATATATATAAAAAAAATCATCCATATTATTTTAAATAAAAGATAACTAAATTTCCATATAAGAAAATCCTCCATATCCGATTCATGATCAATTAACAGAACACCTTTACCCCGTTAATGGTTCTTGCTCTCTGCAACACCGTTGACATTTTTAGTGGTCAACACTTCCGCTGGCCGATGATCAGTCGTAATTTGTTTGGCCATTACCAAACCGTTTAGAGCAATCTTCTACGCACTCCTTATCATTATGGGCCATTCCAAGCGGAACTAGCTTCCTTTCGGGCGCATCGGAAGTCCCAGGCACGAGGCCTTAATCGATCCCTATCATCATTATGTGGAGGGTTCCCCAAGCCTGATGCTTGAATTCTAATAAGTTCGAACATCCGTCAGACATTGTACCGAAGAAATTAACGCAGCAGTTTCACTTGTGAATATTGTCGGCTCAATTGGCGCGTTCCTTGTAATAATAATTATTATAATGATATAGTGTAAGGTTAATTAAGAAAACATAGTATCATTTGTGGGGAAATATATCAAAGTTTCCTCGGATATATTTTATTAATTTTGAGTTTAAAATTTAGCATATTTCCCTTTCAAAACATTTTTATATTTAGTTTTATACTTAATGCAGATTTTAAATTAAAAGAATAAAGTTATATTTTCCAAGCCATCTTGGTACGCGATCCGCACATATATTCGGTTCTTTATTTATTTTCCTTCCAAGTTCTTTCAAGTGGAAATTTTCGGTACTGTTAGTTCTGCAATGGGGTGTTCTTTGCTTTGATTTCGTTGCAAAATAACAGAACCTGCAAAGAAATAAAGAAAAACTTCATTTGTCGTTTTTCATGCTGCTTAACGGAAGCGCTCGCCACCGTTAGACGCTGGATCCGCAGCTCTAGCCACACATATATATATATATATATCCAGCTGGACCTGGAGCTGAATCCAAGCCAAATGCAATTAGTTGCAGCAACAAACTGCAGCTGCTGCTGCAAGGCGAGGATGCAGCAAGCTTTCCATTTGGCTAAGCAGCGGCCTAAACACGAGCATTCTGCAAATGATCTCTGGCAAAATATAATAAAGGAAGTTGGCGAAACACATTTATCCGTCTAATGATGTGATTCCACCCAGCTATTGCCTAAGAGCATCTTAAATTTATATGCGAATTCGATTGGTTACTTGGAAAATTCGTATTTAATTGGTAGTAAAGGAAATGATAGGACTCTAGCTATTTTTTATGTACTGTTAAAAGAGTTGCTAAATTTTACACACCTTTTTTAAACATTATTCTGGACTATAAAATGTACTTAATTTTTTATTTTGTAACAGAAGAGAAAAACTATTGATTTTATAGAGGAATAAAAGCCACTAAAGACACAAGAAGTAGGAATTATTTAACATATTAAATTGAACACACTTTTCTATAAAACTTGTATTAAATTACATATTAAAGAAAAGGAAACTTAGGTTAAATACAAATTAAACTAGTAAAGTCAAACTTAGCTCAAAATCGAATTCATTCCCTAAAATATTGTGTTGCTTTTATTAAAAGTAATCAAATATTATATACAATATATATTTATTCCAGCTAATGAGCTTTCGTCGCCAATTTCTAACTGGATAACCACAAACATAGTTAATTCGTAAAGTACAGATTATATTATATTCTGACAGACAGACAGTCGTAATGAACAAACGTAACTATTATTTTGGGCCACAAAACTGTAGCTCATGTGTTTCGTTTTTATTTGAAATTCCCTGTTCTGTTTTTTTTTTTTTTAGTTTTTATTTTATTTTATTTTTCACGTTGTCATCGAACCGTGACGATGCGACGCGATGTACCTGTGTGTACCCCGTCGACTCTATATAGTTTAAAAAATAGGTAGAGCGAGAGTCTAACCCCCGCAGAAGCCGATGATCTAAGTGTAGAACATGCGATAATGTTTATGGCCGTCGGTTCTCCGCTGGCATTTAGTACAAAAACACACGATTATATAGGGGTGCTATAGCCCGATCCCAGCGCCTGCATGACATCCGAGTTTGTACATATATGTATATCGAAATGGAATGGAACAGTAGCCCCCGAAAAAAAAGAAGGGATAATTAATTATGCCGCGGCTGCTGGTGACATTTTTCTTTTCACCTTTCGATAAGGAAATGACGCGGCGCAAAACGCAGAAAATTTTATGGGTTTTCCAATAGAAACTAGAGCTGTCGGTGGTCGTCTGCGGAAGTTCTTGGTTCTTTTTTTTTTAAGAGAGAGAAAGAATAAAAGCAAAATTTCCGCTTATGATATTGTTTTCCCAATTCTGTTTGTCTAAGCATATGGGGTGTCGGTGTCTATGCCGTAGATGATATAGTTTTCCAACGAAAATGAGTCAGTTGGGCAAAAAAGCGAATGATTGCTTTCGGTCAATTGTGTAATTTTGTGATTTCGTTACTGCTTCGCTTTGTTGCAATCATTGGCCAAGAAGACATTTGGCAAATTGCCATTGCATTTTGGGAAAGCTTTTCGAATGGAAACGAAACTATGGTAAACTTTCACCGCAGTCAATCCTGCAGATGGAGCTCGAGCTGAAGTTTAACTTAAACTTGAAGTTCTCTCATCGCAATTAACACAGTCTAATGAACTTTCACCGAAATTTTGTTAAAAAACAGGAAAAATCATTTCCAGAACCTAACGGATGTGCAAAGTGGGGAAACTGGGTTCGGGTCAAAAGCAATTGACCGCCCAGCAGCAGCAGCAGCAACACGAAAAAAGGGCCTAAAGCTTAATTTTGGATCAACACGGCACAGAAAAAATAAAGAACAGCATTTTGGTTGAAGTAAAAAACACATGTAATGCCCATTTGATACCCTTTAAAAAAATATTACTATATAAATCTTTAGGGGGTTAAATTATATTATAACATATTTTAAATTAATTGAATTATAAGCAAGATGGAGTTTCAAAAGTTTATTAATATATCTATAAGAATTTGTGATAATATTTGAGTAAAATAATGTAATGCTCTAAGAGAAAATATTTAAAGGTGTACAATATCATATTTTTAGTATCATTATCTTTAAGAATTTGATCTTTTAATGCTGATCTCTTAATGACTGAAAAGGTAAGTTATAATCATTGTTAAAAGCAATCAATTTACAATTAACAATAAAATCAATTATCTAATAATAAAAAGAGTACAACTATGTTATATTTTATAAAACATAAAATTCCATAGGTTTCATTATCTCCATTTTAAAAGCACCTTCAATAAGAGATACCCCATCATACCATCTCTCTTCAGTTTCCTAAGTAAAACCTTCATTTATTTTTTGTAACGTAAAAACAAGCCTACCTTTGGTAACGAAATACTAGAAATAATAATAATAACCCACATGTACCGGTATGTATGACCATTTTGACTTTAAGTGAAGTCATCAAAAACAGGCATCGCATCAGCGACAAAACGAACCAAATTCCGTGAAACTTTTGCAGACATATGTACATAAAACCCAGGAAAGAGGTATGAAAAAGGGAGGGAGGGAGACTCGACCGAAAAGAGGATTTCTTAATTACTCAAAAGAGAAAAAAAAATATATTAAGGGGGCGGGAAGCGGAGCGAGGAGACAACAACAAACGCCGCATTTAGGGTCGCTTCTTGTATTGGCCTCATCATAATTACAGAGCACTTCTTCTGGCTCCGTTTCTCTGCCTTAGCTTCTGGTTCTGTTCTCTGTTTGTGATCCCAGGTCCAAGTCCGTTCATCAGGGCAATGATATGTGTCGCGCTCTATCGCAGCTCTAGCAGGCGGCAATTATTTTACGACCTAACTGAAACCAGAATTACCAACTCATAACTATTCGGGGATCTCTTTAGGTTGTACACGGAGAGAATATATAAAATAAGATGTAAGTTTTAAGATGTTATAAATTTACATATATTTTTAAACTTGTTGAATCTTTAACACAAAATATAACTGATATAAAAATAAGGAAATTCTAAAATCCACCGATTTTCCGTAATTCAAGGAATTCTTTGAGTTCAAAGGTATTTCCAAATACCTGTAAGTTCAAGCCAAACTTACCTTAACTTTGAGTACATCTTCACCAAATTTCTCTTATATTTAATATTTTCTCCCATATTCCATACTCTCTTTCTTTTCCGTGTATTTTTATTATGAATTTCTGGTTACGGCCGGCTGCCTTTGACAGATCTATGATAGCGAAATACGAAAAAGAGAGTTTTTTTTATTCACCATTTCCAGTTGAAAACCAAGTGTCGCACGTGTTTTCCTTCAGGGTGTCGGCACCGCCGCCGACAGTACTTGAAGTCGTTACAATTTTCCACGATTTAAGGGAGATCCATCCGCCGCGACCTCTTGGATTGGGCTTCAGTACAGTTGAGTTCGGCGGAGGATGCCTGCCACATGCAACAACATATCAAAGCCAGCGGAGCAGAAAATCAAAAAAGTGCAAAAGGCAGAACACATCAACAGGTTGCCAAAGAGCTATAGAGATAGAGAGAGTGAGAGAGAGGGAGAGGGGGGCTAGAGAGAGAGCGGAGCGAATCGACCCTAGCTACTGCAAGTATGATAATAATTTAGACTGTTATCTCTCTCAAGCAACATGCAATATGGTCCGCTGCAAAATGCAAACAGTTTTCCGCCGCTGTAAATGGAAAACTGTGAAGAAATTATGTGCCAGGCACGCAGCCGGCTTTTGGTACAGTTATCACAAAATATATGAAAGCACATTCTTAGCTAATGCTAAATACACTAAGCAACATCGACTTGGATTGGAGGGAAGTGTCTACATGTTTTTAGGTACATATTTCAGATTAGAAATATTATTTTGGAACCAACGAAAAAAGTTTTGGATTTTTAGAAGAAATACTAAGCTTAAATCAAGCAAAGCTTAATTTCTACATTTATGAGTATATTTATATTTTAGAAATATTTGTTCTTTGATAATAAAATTCGTTTTATTTTCTATTTTTATAATACCCACAGTTTTCATTTTCTATACAATATCATTCTTAATAATAAATAAATAAAATATTTTCTTATTTCTTGTTATTTTTTATTATTTTATTTCTGATATAACAAATTTCTTTAAATCATTAAAATCATACTTTCTTTCTGAGATAATAACAAATTTCTTAAAATCATTCTCAATCGAATATATTTGAATTTAGAAATATTCGTAAAAAGTTTCTCTCAAAAACTATCCATCTTTTATTTATATTTTATCTACAGACTTGGTGAATCTCTCAAAAATATTATATAATATAATATATTTATTCTTTAATCTACAATTTCCCCAAAGACTTGTTGCCTGGTGTAAGAAAGTGGCAATGGCGCCTTAGACATGACTTCAATTAAAGTGCAATAACAACTCTATTATTGGCCAATGGCTGTATCAATAAAGCCAAGTTTCCCCTTCGCCGTGATGACGTGAGATATGAGGCGATCTAAAACAATAAAAATCTGAAATCAATTTCCACAAACTACAAAAAGACTCCAAGAAGAAGCGGCAGTGATGCGTAAACGTGTTGAGGTTGCGGCCGCCAATCGAGGGATTGGACCTGAGCTACCAGTTCCTCTTGCAGGTGAAGTTGCAAGTAGAAGAAGTCGAGCTTGGAGTCGAAGTGGAAATGTTGAGATGTCGATTCATGTTCAAGCCCATCCCGATCACACCTTAAATGGCGACTGGTAACTCGAGAGCCTGTGATTACCTGAGAAAAGAAGCGAGAAATATTTATGAACCGATGGCCCCGGCAGATCCTCATCAATGGAGGCTGATGCTGGGCCAGCTGAATGGACTATCGGCGGACCATCTAGGGGGAGTTCCCCTTGCTCCATAGCCACTCCATCGATACTCCATCGGCAAAGGCCACAGAAAAGTAACTACACTCTAGGAAAAACAGGGTTCATAAATACTGAACAGTCTAAATATTTTTGAAAAGCAATCTGATTTTATTTTGTAAGCTTTATATCTAACTTTTAAATAGATTTAATTTTCTTTTTAATAATAATTAGTATACAAATTATAAAGATTTCTTTCGAGTACATAGCTGCGTAGCAGGAAGCACGCTCCAAGTAACTTGTGAAAATTCAAGCAAAGAAAAAAATATAAAGCCAAGAAGTTGAAAATCTTGGGAGGGGTGCTCGGTGACCGAGCAGCAACAGGTGTAATAATTGAAATCTGTTTTTCCATAAGCCCTAATCACGGTGAGTGAGCGCGCGCGAGCCAAGATACGTTCCTTAAGATACTCGGTAGTTGTATCTTTTTCTTTTTTTTTGGCCTGCGGTTACGCTTGGCTTAGACAGCCGCGGCGCGGTTTTGGCCCGGCTCGAGCATTAACTCAACTAGCAGCTGTAAAATTACGGCAAATGTTTAACCAACCCCTTTTAGAGGTTCCAAGGAAATTAGAAAGGTGGTGGTGGTGGCTACAGAGGACGAGAAGGAGGAGGTTCAGCCC
Source organism: Drosophila watanabei (assembly GCA_008042575.1). NCBI lineage: Eukaryota > Metazoa > Arthropoda > Insecta > Diptera > Drosophilidae > Drosophila > Drosophila watanabei. The sequence goes on along the minus strand of VNJS01012322.1, from coordinate 131,420 downwards.
TGCGGGCATAACGCATACGACGCGTTGTCCTCCGGATGGCGACTGGCCTTTCCCACGATCCCGCGACTCCTCCTGACCTGCCTTAATTAAGCAGCCAGCCAAGCGTTGCTGGTCCTCTCCTGCATTTTTCCTGCTCGCTTAATTTCTAGTTTAGGTTTTTTTGGATGACTCTTACGCATTACAAATGAAGCAAATGAGAATTTGCATATCAATCCCCAAAACCAGCGCCTCATGCTGATAATTATCTTTGCACCAGGGAGAGACCACTTCCCCTCTATCCCTCCTTCTCTCTCTCTCTCTCTCTCTCCCTCTCTCTTTCTCGTTTTCTCCACCTCTCTTTTCTTCTCTCTCTTTAGAGCTCTTGTAATTGAATTGGAGTGCAGCCGCGAAAAGGTCACAGACACTGCACAATGCACACTGGAAGCGCAGTCAGCGAAAAAAGCAGCACTGACCAGCAAAATTCAGGAAGCTCATTAAATATCTGTTATTTTACTATATTTTATTTAGTATTCTTCATTGTGTTATTTTGTTTAATTAAAGCTTAATGAATCCGATTTTTACAGAGTTTAAGAAAAGCTTTTCTTCGTTAATATTTGTATTTATGTCCATAGTACATTTTAGTAATTTTAAGATTTTCAAAATTAAATAAGTTTAAAGGAAAAATAGGGCACAAACACTTTGATTAATATCTGTTCTAAATTTGACGATAAAATTGTACCTATTTTTATTATTTATTTAGTTCTTCGTTATTTATTTGCATATTTTATATATTTTGGACTTCAGGTATTCTTATTTCATATTCAATTAGTTATTTTCCATTCTAAACTTACCGATTTCTTGCAAAAAGTTATATATAAATATGAACTCAATGGTTATAGAACTATATATTTTACTTTCAGACAGTTTTAAATATAATAATTCTTATATTATATTATAATTAATAATTTATGGGGTTTGTTCAAACTCTTCTGGATTTTGGAAATTAAAGAGAGTTAACATTTAACTTAAATAAATCATTAAACATTAATAAATAAAGAATAAGCTAATTGGATCTTTATATACGTTAAAGATTTTATCTATAACTATATAACAAAAAAACAAGATGAAAAACTAACTATATAACTATACTATACAACAAAATACAATATGAAATATACGATTTTCCTTGTCTTAGAACCTGTCCTTTTTCAATATTTCTAAATTTTCTAGTTTAAAAACAATTAATTATGATTAAAAAAATGGAAAATAATAAATCTACTCCGTCTAGTGTAATTAAAGCTAGTGCTCAGCGCGTGAGATCAGCCATGAATAAGCCAGAAGATGGCCACATCGCCACAGCCATAACCCATAACCATGGCTATTGCTGGGACTTGGCCAGGTAGTTGTACCTGCAGCCGCCACCTGTGCGCACAAAATAATGCAAATTATCAACTAGAAATTGCGCGAATGGTCAGGTGCATAATGAAGCAGAAGCAGAAGCAGCTGAAGCCCAAAGACCGAGGAGGATGAGCAACCAGAAGCCGGGTGATGGTGTTGTGCCCCGCTCATAATTGAGTTGCAAATGCTCGACGGAGCTCCGACTCTTTTTTTGGCCTTCGGTTCCCAGGCCGGCGGAAAACGTTTTAAACACTCCGTTTCGTAGATAATCATCATAACTATCCGGCAAACAATAAATAAAATATCTAGGCAAATTACAACAATTAGGCAGCTCCCGGGCTCACGGGCTCACAGTTGGAAAACACCCAAAACTTCGGACCCAAAAAATAGAGATAAAATAGAAAAAGAAACCAAACCCAAGTCAGGGGAAAGCACATGATTGCCGGCTGCCTGTATTAATGTGTCCCTGTCCCTGTCCCTGTCTCCTCGGGGTACACATGGTACATTGTATGTAACACAATGGCTGGGTGGCCGCACAATAAACATAATTTTCACACGCGTTTCATTTTCGGCGAGAGAGCGCCCGAACTCGCTCACAAATTAGGCAGAAAAACACTCGGGCCCAGAAAAAATAAAAAAAATAAAATAAAGAGTGGAGATATATACCTAAAACGCGATCAAATGTTAAAGCCACAGCGGGTAACGACCAAGGGCTGGGAAATACAGTTTTGAAAAGCTGAAAATATATTCCGTAATTTTGATTAGAAAGTGGTGTGAATTTTCAAAAAGGGTAACTAAGGAGAATGTCTGTCATTTGAAAACTATTAAAAACTGTTTAGAACTATTTCTTTGAATTTATAAAAGTGTTAACACATTTTGTAAAGGAATTATTGAGGAACTAGTGTAAGTCAGTAAAGATAATGAAATGAGAAAACCGCTTTTTAGGTGATATTTTAAACTTTATCTTTATTTAAAAAATATTAACAATAAATAATAAATATATGGCATACATTTAATATGGCTAATACTTGTATATATTTAATATACAGTTTTTAAATGTTATATTCATACATTTAATTGTTTCACAACGCATTTTAAGAAATTCTTTTTAAAATATAATAAATAATAATTACTGGGATTACTTTTAACATTCGATTCTAGCCTTTCTACTTATTGGCATTAATTTTGTATACTTTATTATATTTTGTTATTTAACAATTTTAAATTAAGCAAACAAAACTTTAAAGTTGATTTATTAACAAAGAGTTTTCAAAGGTTATGTTCACTCATTTAAAGAATATAACGTTCCAAAAAGCATTTTAAGAAAAACCTTTGAAAATATTATAAATATTTATTACTAATATTAGATTATAACCTTTTTACACATTAGCATTATTTAATTATTTATTTTATTATTTTTTATAATATAACAATTTGAATTTAATCAAACAATACCTTGAACTGTGTTTAAAGTTTTATAAAAAATTCATTCCTTTAAAATTGCACAAATCAACCCTTTATTCTAAATACTCACTTTCCTAGATGCTTTATCTAAATATTACATCAAATATGAATAACACAACGTTTCTTTCATTCCTAAAGATTATAAACATCGGATGGCAACTAAGCCCAATACCTTCTCAAAGCGGAAACTCATTGGCAATGCTTCGTTGCGTAAATTTCTCGACGCGACTTTTTGGCCAACAGGTTGGCAAAAAAACAAAAAAAAAGACTCAAAAAACACGCCAAATAAAACGAGAAGAAAGAAAACAAAAATCGGACGCCAAACCAAAACCAAAACCGCCAGCAAAATGGCCGACAATAACAAAAGCCAACATCACAAAATACAAAATACGTAAAAAAAAAGAAACGGAAAAAATTTGTTTTAATATTTCAGTTACGCTCCGGCAAGCGACAACATCGCGATATATGTATATAGCTCCGACTTTGACTTCTTGAACAGTGCCTGTGCCCCACTATATGCCACATGTGGCGGGGGATGATGACGATGACGATGATAATGATGGCACAATGGACTGGAGGGTAAATCACTGAGGAGCCCGAGCCGACGGGGATCTCGTGCCAACCCAAACCACAGATATATGGAAGACTCTCTATCTGTTTATAGGGAACCCTGGGGAACGAACACCTGAGCATTTCTTTATGGATCTTGAGCAGAAAACCTATCGCGGCGTAACGTCATTAAAATTAGTGCCGAGCTCAGCTGAGCCGAACTTCGGAGCTACGCCAAGAGATAGAGCTATAGCCCCGTAAGATTCAGATACAGGAACAGATACAGCCTACACTATGGAAAATTGATCAAGAGGACTGATGTCGATGGAAAAAGTTATGTTCAAATAAGAAAATGTATATATTTTTTTCTTCTCTTTTTTTACTAGAAAAAGATATTGCCTGAGAATGCGAATATATATAAAAATTCTTAAAAATCGTCAATACTTTTTATTTAACAAAACTGGAAAAATTATGGCTAAAACAGCTTTTAATATAAATAGATACATATGTTTCCTAATTAAAGGCAAATAAATAATAAAAAGAATAAAAATAAACAACCAACAAGAAGGTCATATAATTTAGGGATATTCTAAACTAATTTTTTTGCTTTTCATTTAAATTAAAAGCAGAGACCGTAAATAATGATTATCGGGAACATTTTTAAGTACAAAATTCAGTTAGAACAAAAAGGATAACATCGGGTGAGTCCTTGTTGGATAATCTATTCATTTCCGAGATGATTAAAATAAAAAAAAATTAAAAATAATCATTATTTTTTATTATTATTATTATTTTTAATCAATATAAAAGTCTACGTTAATTACAAGAGTTTCATGCATTTTTTTGGCAAGTTTGTAGCATGTCCTTATAGAGGACATCCGAAGGATGTGTGCTACAAATTTGCCAAAAAAATTTATTAAACTCTTGTTTTTAAAGAAGTCTCTTATTTTGATTTAAAAAAAAATCAAAGATATTGATTATTATTGATTATTATTTTTTGCTCAAAAATAATGATTATGTACTGATTTTAAATGTTTTGATCAAAAATAATAATTATTATTGGTTTTTATAATATAAATCGATTTGAATCATTATTAATGATCAAAAAATAAAAATCAGTACATAATCATTATCAATTGATTTTTAAAATAAAACTTATATTGATTACGGTCCCTGCCTAAAAATTGTCTTTATAAATATTAAATAAACTAACTAAACAAAACATTTAAATCATAAATATCTCCCTGTAATATTATAGTGTATAGCTTCATGTTCACATGTTCATTGGGGGTAATAGGCCCCTTGAAATGGGGTTCTAGTCACGAACGCATATCGACTATAACCAGTCAGTTCTTTGCCTGGTTACGCTTCGTTGTCAGATGGCAAGATGGCGTTGAATATTTTGGATATATCTTTATATAGTATTCAGATGGGAGTGGGAGGCGGATATCTCTTGGGGTAAAGCTCAACTGGAGCTATGGCCCAACGACAACATCCGATGTGGGAAAGGGCAAACGTTGACTCCCAGGTAATTAGAGTCGACAACAAAGACCATAATTACCTTGTAACTAGGAATTATGAAAATATCATAAAAAAAAACAAAACACAAAACGAAAAAAAATAGTGAAAAGAATGTAGTCTAGGGCCACCCGGCAGCCACAAAGATCAACGTGAGCCACCTGACGACGACAGTAGTCAATCTTTAATGACTTTTATTCTTTACTCACTTTATATTTGAGTTTTCCATTTAGCCCTCCGCGCATTAGAAGATATTTTCTCATGATTGTGTCTCCATTTAGAGGCATTCTAGAGGCACATCCTCTCTTCTGGTCAGGTCTAATCTTCGCCTTGATAATCTCGGTCTATCCAAGCTGATTTCTTGTCTATTCAGATCTTCAAGTGCGAGGCCATAAAAACTCAGCCACTTGTTTGTGTTTCTCTCAGGTTCAAGTGCTTGGGAAAACTGTCAAATGCCTGTGGACAGGATAGAGTATAGGGAAAACTATCATAATGATCAGTGACCAAAGGCATCCATTTTTAGGTAACTAAGATTTTGGGTCCATTCCTTGAAGATTCGTTGAGGATTCCTTGAAGATTCTTTGAAGATTCCTTGACGATTCGTTGAGGATTCCTTAAGGATTCCTAGGGATTTCTCGGAGATTCCTCTGGGATTCTTCGGGGATTCCTTAGGGATTCCCTAGTACTTTCTCGGGGATTCTTAGGAGATTTCTTAGAGATTCTTTGAAGATTTTTTGAGGATTCATTAAGGATTCATTAAGGATTCATTGAGGATTCATTAAGGATTCATTGAGGATTCCTTGATGATCCCCTATGAACTTTGGGGACTCCCTGAGGACTTAAATAAAATTTTTAAATGGTGAACCGTCAAGTTTAAACTGGGAAAACACTAATCATTCATTTCATAAAACAATGAAATCTATACAAAGACTTAACTTTAAACTTATAAGTATTAAGAATCTCAATAAAGTCTGTCTTAAAAATACCAATTTTTTAATTGTTAATTTAAACTCAAAAATCGCTAACTGCTAATTTTAAGGGTTTAAACAATCTTAAAATAATCTTAAAATAATCTCAAGAATCTTAACAATATTTCCTTATCGATTAAATAGTTGAATCCAGATTCTAATCAATTAATTAAGCACTTACTACGTTAATTACCAAAGCATTTGTGAGTTGATAAGAGGCTCTCAAGACCCAGGGAAAGCACCGATCTTATATGTATATGGAATAAAGAAAACTATTTCAGCCCGATCACCCCATCCTCCCCGCAGAGATTAAATTATATTATCAACACTCTTATCAAAATCAAGAGTCTTTCCATTCACCGATGAGGGAAACGCAATCAGTATACTTCGGACCTCGCTGCTGAGTAGATCGCGAAAAAATGCTGAAAATAATTTTCTTCATCGTAAGTTTGGCGATTCTTAAGAATTGCATAGCTGAGTCGCCGGATGAATATGTGCTGAAAACTTTTAGGTTTGTAATATAAATATTATTTTTAATTAAAAATAAATCTTTTACATAACAATATATAAGAAAATTGCAAATAAATAAAAGAACCTTATAAGAACTAGGTGCTAATAGAAATTGAATTCAATGTCAGATAATGGTCACCAATCAATACTCTTAAATAAATATAACAGATAATACAAGACTTCTTCACCTTTAATTAATTTAAGTTTAAACTAAACACTCATTAAGCATTGTACTTTACTTATTTTACCAAAATAAGCTCAGTTTTGTAATATAATTTGGTAGATAAATCAGAATCGAATCTAAATATATCAATTACAACTAAATAAGATAACCTAATGCCTCTTACTACTAATAGAAGTTCAATTCAATGTCAGATAATGTCACCAATCAATACTCTTAAAGAAATATAACAGATAAACCTTGTAAAGAAGAAGTCTCTAACCTTTAATTATTTTAAGTTTAAAGTAAACACCCTTTAAGCTTTGTATTTACTTATTTTAAACAAACTAAACTCCGTTTTGTAATACGATTTTGTAGTTAAATCCGAATCGAATCTCATTTTACAGTCTCCCCTCGGACTTGAACTTTATGCCCACCCTGGGCAATGGCCATCTGGGCTACACGGTCCTCGGGGATGCCATCTTCATGAACGGAGTGTACAATGGACCCGGCGGAAATAGCAAGCGAGCTCGCATTCCCAACTGGCTGAACATAAGCACCGAAGTTTGTGATCGCTTCGGCTGTGCCTCTGGAGGAGATTTTGATGTGAATGGAACTAGCTACGAAATGGATTTGAGAAATGGATACTTCCGTTCCCTCACAACCTACAAGAGTCTGGGGATCACAGTGGAGCAGAGAACCTATCCGCACAAGTATTACAATCGAGCTTTGGTCTACGAAGTGGTGGCCACCAGACAAACTTCAAGGAATTCGAAAGTTAATGGTGAGTTTTTAAGGATTCAATTTATTTATTGTTAATTTGCAAATATTATTTTTATATTCAAATTATTTCTCAGTTTAAATCTTTTAAAGAAAATCTTAAAGTATGATAAAAAAAACAATATTCCCTAAAACTTCTTTTACAGCTCCCCAGTTCCTGAAACTCACCTCAAATCCTGGTACCTCCAGCGATGCCTTTGATTTTGTGGAACTAAAAAAGAGTGCAGATTTTCGCACCATTCGAGGTCGCACAAAAGTTTTAGAATTTGAGAAATTTCAACCGGATCCGCAGGAGATCTATATCCTATTCAGTGAATCCTTGGACAAGCCCCTGGAACTGGAGTGGCCCGCCTGGCAGTCGGAACTACGACACCGCATTCTCATAACCATAGACAGACAGGAAAATATAGCCCGCAAGGAACTCCAGGATGTCCTCCAGCTGAGCCAAAAAGATCTCCTTAAAAAACACACAGATTCCTGGAACAGCTTCTGGGACAATGAATTTTCCATCGAGCTAAAGGGAGACGATGTCCTGGAGCTATCTCAAATTGTCAATGCTGGAATCTTCTATTTGGCAAGTTCGCTGCCGTCGCTGGAAACCAACCAGGAGAACGAACCCTTCTATGGCTTGAGTCCCACTGGACTGGGGCGGGGCAATCTAGAGGCGGACTACCAAGGACACAGCTTCTGGGACACAGAGATCTGGATGCTGCCGATTGTGACCCAATTTGGGTTTCAGTACGCCAAGGAAGTGCTAGACTATCGCTTGAGGAAACTAGAAAGTGCTAAATTTAACGCAAATGCCACAGGATACAAGGGAGCAAGATTTCCCTGGGAGAGTGCCTATACGGGAACAGAGGTGACCAATCCCTGCTGCCCGGAGGTGGCTCAACAGGAGATTCACATATCCCCCGACATATCCTTTGCCATGCAACTGTTTTTCACCCAATCGATGGACTACGCCTGGACCTGTGATACAGCCTGGCCCATAGCATCCGAGGTAGCCGAGTTCCTGGTGAGCCGAGCCACTTGCGAGGATAATTTATGCCATTTCCTGAACGTAATGGGTCCGGATGAGGATCATCCGGATGTGAATGATAATGTCTACACGAACGCTGTGGCCAAAGTCGCACTCGAGTTCGCCGAATGGGCGGGCCAAATGTGTGGCAACACGAGCACCGAACTCTTTGAGAAGTGGCGCCAATTAAGTGATCGATTGGTAATCCTTAAAGATGACCAACTGGATTATCATCCACAGCACCAAGGTTACGCCTTGAACACCATTGTCAAGCAGGCGGATACCATTCTGCTGGGATTACCCCTTAGATTTGATACCAGGTGGGACTTGAATTCATTATTTTTAATAAATAAATCTTAATCTTAAATTTTAAAGCTCCACGCACTTGAATGATTTGCACATTTATGCAAATGTCACTAGGGAATCGGGACCGGCCATGACCTGGTCCATGTTCGCTGCTAATTATTTGAGAACCACAGAGAAATTTCGAGCCCACGAGTACTTTGAGCGCGGCTACAAGAGCTACGTTCGGCCCGAGTTCAAGGTGTGGAGCGAGACCCCGCTGGGCTACGAGGGATCGGCTAATTTCCTCACTGGCATCGGTGGCTTCCTGCAGGCCCTGATCTTTGGATACGGCGGCTTGGACTTTGAGCGCCGTGGCAACGAAACGGTGATGATGCAGTATATACCATCCATGCCGCCAAATGTCAACGAATTCCTTGTGAACAACATACAATATGGGAAAGCTAAGTGCAACTTTTTGTTCAGAAACTCATACTCGGAAATGGAGTGTTTGGAGGTAATTGGACCTGGCTTTGAGATGGTTCAAAACCAAAAGAGAACCTTGCTTGGCAAATCCTTCAATTGTAAGTTGAGAGCGATTATGTTTTACTTTCATTAACTTATTCTATCTTTCGCTTCCAGTGACCTTTGCAAAAGGAGATCCACCGCTTCAAATTAGAACATTAAGTTAAATCCAAAGTGTATTTGAATAAATAGGTTTTGAAGAGAATTACATAGGAAGTTTCTATTGCATTTGGTTATGGTTATATCTTGGTAATTAAATTGTTAATCCATCCTGCCTTCCCTCTTCTACTTCTACTTAAATTTGGCTATCGATGAGCCGCTGACTCCTGTGGCGTTCTTGTTGCTGCCACTGAGCACCACATAGGCGGTCTTGGTCTCCTTTTGCTTCTGCTGCAACATTGTTAGAGTGCCTAATGGTGTGTCCGTTGAGCTCATGGTTTTCATCAACTGCAAGAAATAAGTTTTTCAGTTCGTTTTTACCTAATTTTAGTTACTTAATCCAAAACTCACCCCATCTTGCTCCATCTTCTTTAGACGCTTCTCAATCTTGTTCTTGCCCGGCCCCTTGCCATGGAACTTGTGCGACAAGTAGCGGAAAGCCTCTTTGAGGTTCAATATGCGACCATTGTCATCAATGTAGTCCAGCTTGACATTGGGCTTGAAGGTCTCCTTGTCCTTGAAGTCCATAATGGGACCATGCTGGAAGCGATCCCTACGTCCAATTTTGTCGTCCTCCCTGCAAATATAATATAAATAATATCAGAATTAATAATAGTTCTAAATTCATAAAAGAAAGTTCAACCCACCCGGCAGCTTTGTCTTCGATGGAATAGTTCTTGGCCTGCAGATGGGCCATTTTGGTGTTGCTCGGCCTGTTCTTCTCCTCCTTCTCGAGGTAACCCTTCGAGAGGGCCAAACGCAGGGCATTCGCCACGCCAGCGCCCACATCGGGCTCCTCATCCAATATGGCACGATCCTCGAGGTCATCGCCGAGATTATCCAAGTCGGCGGGCTGCATAACCTCATCGGGATTAACAGAATTCCAAGTGCCATGACTATGGCTTGGCTCATCGTTATGCGTGTCCATGTGCTCCTCCGCATGCTCGGCCTTTTCATAGTCCATCATATCGTTGGAGTCCTCGTTACGATTGCCAGCCATGCCATATGTGGGAATGTCGCCCAAGGTGCGGCAAAACTCTGCCGTAGCATTCAGCACAATGTTACCATCAGCACCGGTAAGCACCACACCCGTTGAGCTCGATTCCTCCACTGGCTCTGGCTTAATGTCTCGCTGAAGGGACTCAATGTCAATGTCCAAGGGCTTCTTGATAATATTCTCTTTCTGCTTAAGCTTGCGGGCCTTCGAGAGGACTCTCTCCAAGTCGTCATCCTCTGCTTCCAACTTTATGTCCGGTTTAATGTCCTCCATTTCGGTATCTTCGTGATCACGATAACGTCCGTGGCGGCTACCAAAGTTGGAGGAATTTCCCGAAGTTCCCGCCTCCACCAGAGTCTCCAGATCTTCGGCTTTAAGTTTTTGGCGAAGTTTCTTCACCTTTTTCTTGGGTTTCTTGAACCTAAAAGGGAAAGAATTATATTAAAATCAAAGGTATTTAAGAGATTAAGATAAAACGTACTTGGCCAACTCCTCGGTGCTGTATGTATCCGAGGCCAGCTGCAAATTGGTATCCTCCAAGGTTTCCAAACGTTTGCCAGCCAATTTTGTCTTAATCTCCAGGAGCTTGCGCCTGTGCTCCCGCTCCTCCTCCACGTTCTCGCCAATCACAAAGTTCTTGCGCTTCTTCGGCTGACCCTCGATCTCATCGTCGTACTTCTCCAGCACCGAGCGCTCGATGGGATTGCCCAGCTCATCGTATTGCTCCTCATAGACATTGTAGCCGTAGCTGAGGGGATTCTGCTTCTTGTTTGCCACATTCTTCTTGTAGCGCTCCTCGTCCAGCATGTTGACATTGACCAGGGTGTCGCCCTCCTCTTCGTTGAGCACGTCTTGGTCCTTGAGTGTGAGGATAACGGTGCGCCCCTCGCCAAAGTCATCCATGTCGTGATCCACACGCAGACCCTTCAAGTTGCTATCGCCATAGGCACGCTGGCGAGCCTTGGACTTCTCCTGTTCGATCATTTCGGTGACTCCGAATGCCTCATCCAGTTCCTCCAGCTCTTTGGCCTTGCGCTTGGCCTCCTCGCGTTCGTTAACCACTCGCTTGTTCCTGTCCACCCATTTGGCGGCGTTGTCCGTTTCTTCATCGGACTCACCGAGCGTCTTGATGCGTGCCAGGCGTTCCTCCAGGAAGCGTTTCTCCTTGCGCTGCTTCAGTTTCTCGCGCAGCTTCTCCGCCTCCTTCTTCTCCTTGAGATTGTCGGCCGGCTTGTGCAGGAATTCACCCCACTCGTCCTTGTACGTGGAGAGATCTGCCTCCCCAGCTGGTCGCTTACTCTCCGCAGTGGCCGGGGTCACCTTGCTGGGGCCACTCTCCACTTCCAGCGGCTTGAGGCCAAGCTTGGCGCGCAGTTTGTTGGTCTCCTCAACGGACAGAACGTCACCGGCTCCGTTCTCGGGAATGGGAGAGTAGGAACGCGAGGCATTGGGCTTTCGCGTGGCTGGTGGCGGCGATTGGGATCGGGAGCGTTCACGGTTGCGATCGCGCTCCCACTCCCTGCCAGCCCGCTTGCGACCCTCCCGTTCGCGTTCGATTTCCCGCTCTCGCCGCGACTCATATTCGGCATGCTTGGAGATTTGGGGCGGTGGTGGAGCGGTGAGCTCGCCTTCGCGTGGACGGTCACGCTCCCGCTCGCTGCGTTCCTTGAGGCGCTCCCTGTCGCGTTCCCTCTCACGCTCCTTCTCTCGCTCCTTGAGGCGTTCTCTTTCGCGCTCCTCTCGCTCCTTGAGGCGTTCGCGCTCCTCCCGCTCTTTGAGGCGTTCTCTTTCGCGCTCTTCCCGCTCCTTGAGGCGCTCCTTTTCGCGCTCGCGTTCGCGATCCCGCTCGCGATCTTTTTCACGTTCTCTTTCACGCTCTCTTAGCTGATCACGTTCACGCTCCTTCTCCCGCTCTCGCTCCCTTTCTCGTAACAGATCACGTTCGCGTGCAGAGTCACGCTCCCTGTGAGAGGCCTCCCTCACCTTGCTGCTGGCCTGCTCCTGCACCGGCACCTCCACGCAATCCGAGCCTGCAAAGAAGAGCAACGGATTAGAGCTGTCTTATACTATCCACAAAATAGAATCGCTTCTTAGAGAGTATATTAAGTGCGTCGCTTCTGCTCGCCTCCCAACTCACAATCTGCTCCAGCAGCGGAACACCTGCAAAAAAGATGGGAGAAATGCGGAACGCAACGATCGGTTTAGTACGTCCAGAACGTGGAAGAGTGCAGCGCCAAGACGATGGCCGGGCTAAAGCGGACCGGATAATCAGATATAATCGCTTTTCTGCCGCATCCGCCGCCTGCGGCAATCGTCCTTGAGCCTGGCCTGCACCATGCTACCATGATAAGTTACAAACACTTACTATCCGAGTCGGACTCCTCAAGGGAGATGACCTCGCTGGGTCGCTCGCGCTCCTTGTGCTTGTGATGCCGGTGCCGATGCTCCTTATCCTTGGACTCCTTGTGCTTCTTGTGCTTGTGGTGTCTGTGGCGCGCCGCGGCGGAAGAGGAGTCGTCGGTGAGATCAAGGGTCACATCCTCGTCCTCCGGCGAACGCGAACGATGTCTGTTCTTTTTATCCTTCTTGTGCTTCTTTCCAGACGATGAAGAACCCATTTTTCTTTTTAATTTTTGACAAATCGAGAAAATTTCACAAAGGGGTAGACGCCGGTGTGACCACAAATGGGAAGGAAAAATATACTAAAAGGGAGAGAAAATGCTGGCTTAAAAAATACAACGGCATGGGCGTAGAAAAGGGGTTACATTACTTTGTTTATATTCGATTACCTTTTAAAAGAATGAAATAAATGTATAAATGAAACGTTATTTTAATAGTTTTGTGTATATATTGTTTATTAATTAAGACATTTCAAACGCCAAGTGTTTTCAATATATATTTAAAAATTAGTGTGACCACAAAAAATTCCAGTTTAATAAAATACTAAAGTACCCATTTTTCTTCTTCTTGGCACATGTAACCACAATAACAAAAAACCACGCGGAAATCTTAACGTAAACAATGGAAATTAGTAAAGTATGATTTAAAAATACAACTATTCTGGCTAAAAATTTAATATTAATTAAAATCCTATGACCTACAGAAGTCCAAGAAATCAAAGAGCGCCAAGAAGTCGAAGGCTCCCAAGGATTCCGCCATGTCTCTCAAGTTAATGGCCCTTCAGCGCAAACAAAAGGAAGTGGGTCGTGTCCTTACACTCAAGCAGGAGATCCTGTTGAAATCTGGAGTGTCCTACCTGGAGTACCTGGAAATCCGAGCAGAGATCGAGCGCCTGAATTTCATGAAAGAGACATTTGCGCGGCGTGCTGACAAGTTGAAGCAACAAGATAAATAGTTGTAAAAAGTGAAATATATTTAAAAGATAATGAAAGTTGTGCTCTTAATAGTTATATATTAATCCTTATGTGTATGTATTTTTGTCTAACTTTAATCATTTGGTGAACATTGATAAATTTATACAGTTAAAACAGATTAATTCTTCTTTTTCTGTTTTAAATTTTGGTTTAGTATTTTTCCTTGTATTCAAATTATTGGTCTTTTTTGAATAGTCAACTTAGAACTTTAAAAATGTATTTTATTTAGTAACAAAAACTATAGTTCTCCCATTTCTTAAGGGAAACCTTTGTAACAAATTGTACATCGAAGTGTATCCTACCCCGATTTCGACGGATTCTTGGCAAAGCTGTCCGGGCATCTCTCGAAAGCCTTCCACATCCGATTGAATTCCGTTTGGAAAGAGTGCGACAGCACCTTGTCGTCGGTGATGATGCAGTTCTCCCAGTTGCCACCAAATCCCATTCGCGTCCAGTTAACTGATCCACTAATTAACACACTGCAAGTGTCCTGCATCCACTTTCGCTGCTTCAACCGTTGGATCTCCTGCACCCGCTCCACGCCATCGATCACCACGAACTTGTGGTGCATCAAGAAGGTAGTGTCCGGACCGCGCACCTGCACTCCCAGGTCGGCCAAGGCATTGAGCTGCGAGCTGGAGGAGAAGACCATCTCCCTGTCGCTGATAATCCTGATAATAACGCCGCGCTGCAAAGCCCGCTTGAAGGCCTCGCAAAGAGCCAAAGAAGTAAAAGTGTAAATGGCAACGTCGACGGCGTACACCGCCTGATCGATTTGATGCACCATTTTGGCAATTCCTTTAAGGGAACAGTAAGGATTGTTGCATTGGAGATCGGGCTCCGATCCCTGCTTTATGTGACTGTAATGAACCGACGAACAGTGCTCGCCCATTTCGTTGAAGAGCACAACTTCGTGGACACGGGGCGGCTTCTTCTTCTCTATGAGGCCCAGGGGGAACTTGATTGCTCTCCAGATCACCTCGGAGGCCAGGATTGTTCCAGCACCGAAGGCGAAGGTGGCCCAATACGGATGATTTTGCACGAGATTCGTAATTTGATCAAAATTTAACATGATCGGTGAGGTTTTCAGCGCGTTGCTTTGAAAAAAAATTGCAAACTATTGATGGAACTATCGTTTTGACTTGCGATTGTTTGGAGGTATCGCCTTATTATTAACTTTTCATAATGGGAATTTAATGTTTATGTAATGTAATCATAAAATTTTCGATAAAATGTAAATAAAACATTTTTAAATTACTTTAAAATTTAGTTATTTATATACTAAAAATTTATATACTAAAAAGAATATACCACATTTCCAGTTCTCCCGTTTCTGGTCACACTTTTTGGCGGCGTTGCCAGATCACCCGCAGATGCCATTTCGAATCAAACAATCAAATTCCTGCATTTTAATCTAAAACAACAATGAAAGATCCTTCCATTACAATTCTAGCCTCAGATTCAGAAGATCTGCGAGAAGCGCGCAATATCGAACTGAGAGCGGTGCTTAAGCTGAAACTAGTGCTCTCTGAGCTGCGTCGCCTGAACTTGGGTCGCGATCAGAGTCTGCAAACTAAAAATGTCCTCAAATTGGTGTCCATCGGTGACTACATGCGCCTGGGCGAGAACGAGGGTGGTCAGGAAAATGTGCTAGGTAAGTGCCTGACTAACAACTCATTTATGAGTCCTTAATCTTAACTCCTTGCTCCTGACAGGCCTCCAAGATGCCAGCACTTTTCCACCTCTGAGCTACATTGACCGAAAAACTGTGCGCGACAAGCTATTCTCCCAGCTGAGAGTCGCGCTGAAACCCATTGCCGAGTTAGGGGACAAGATGCGTGACGAGTTTCCCGATGATTTCGCCCAGGAGACTGAGCTGACGGCCGATCAGAAAGGAATATTAAAGTTGGAGGAGGAGCATCGCGGTGGCCTGGAGCAGCTGGTGGAATTAGTTTGGCGCAAGTGCTCGCTTCTCCGGGACGTGGCCGAACTCAAGCTGGGCCCCCAAGTGGCCAACGAGCTAAAACTGAAGCTGGCGCAGATGCAGCTCGTTCAAACCAAGGCGGAACTGCTGCGCGGTTTCATTGCCCACGAAGCGGTTTCCCGCACCGAGCACAGTTTGAAGGCGCACAAAGAGGTGGAGGCACATTTGGACGAGTTGTTGGCTGCCAAAAATCCGCCCACCAGGAAGTAGATTAAGCGAAATAAAATATATCAAAAATAGGTTTAAATATATTAAAATTATAGGAATTTGAAGCCCTGGTTTTAGTATTTCTCCATGACTGTTGGTATTTTTTTAATGGTCTAAATGCGGTAACACTGGCGGCAAACTCCTAATTGTAAACAAAAGAAGCTTCGAAATAAAAAAGGCTTTAAACCATGACAGAAACCAATCCCAGCGAGACGGATTCCCCGAGGGAAGAGCAAAACGCCGAGGACGATTCAACGAATCAATCACCGCCGGAAACGGTTACAACTCCTGCAACAACAAGTGCCGGCAATATTTTTGGTCCGGAAGAAGATGAGAACGAGGCCAATTCCGTGGATCGGGACGATTCCGCCAGCTTGTTCAGCACCACCACCACGACGACCAGGAGTAAATCCCCCAACACACGCAAGCTAAACCGTCTGTGCAGAAGGGCAAAGGCCCCAAAAATGGTGCCGCCGCTCTACAAATACAGGTAAAAGTCAGTAAAGATTTCAGTAAAAAAATCTAATTTCCGGTTGCCTTTTAGCTGTCATGTGCGCGAGGATCACAACCACCAGATCTTTGGGGTGCAATTTAACCCTTTTCTGGACAGGAATCAGCCGCAGGTGTTTGCCACCGTGGGCAAGGACCGCGTTTCCATCTACGAATGCGAAAGGAGCAGCGAGGAAGAGTCCTGTGAAGGCATCCGACTGCTGCAGGTCTACGCAGATCCTGATGTAGGTTTGACTCCTGTTTAAATTCTTGAATCCTGTTCAAAATCCTCCTTTTCAGACCGATGAAAGTTTCTACACTTGCGCTTGGTCGTACGACTCCGAAACCGGAGATCCTGTCCTGGCTGCAGCTGGTTACCGTGGCGTTATCCGCATCTTTAATCCGGTGAAGCATCAGTGCAGCAAGAACTACATCGGTCACGGCCATGCCATCAATGAGCTGAAGTTTCATCCGGTTAGACCGCAGCTGCTGCTCTCCGGCAGCAAGGATCACTCGCTGCGTCTGTGGAACATCCAGTCGGACGTTTGCGTGGCCGTTTTCGGTGGCGTCGAGGGGCATCGCGACGAGGTGCTCTCAATAGACTTTGATTTGCGCGGCGATCGGATCATGTCCAGCGGCATGGATCACTCGCTGAAGCTGTGGCGGCTGGACAAGCCGGACATAAGGGAGGCCATCGAGCTGAGCTCGGGTTTTAGTCCCAACAAGAACACTGCACCGTTTCCCACGATCAAGGAGCACTTTCCGGACTTTTCCACGCGCGACATTCACCGGAATTACGTGGATTGCGTTCAGTGGTTCGGTGACTTTGTCTTTTCCAAGTCCTGCGAGAACTCGATTGTCTGCTGGAAGCCGGGCAAGCTATCGGCGCCGTGGCAGGAGATCCAGCCGCAGGAGTCGGCCACCACGGTGCTGCATCACTTCGACTACAAGATGTGCGAGATTTGGTTCGTCCGCTTCGCCTTCAACGCCTGGCAGAAGATCCTGGCTTTGGGCAATCAGCAGGGCACCACCTTTGTGTGGGAACTGGACTGCAACGACCCGAATATGACTAAGTGCAGCCAGCTGGTGCATCCCAAGAGCAACTCCACGATTAGGCAGACATCCTTCTCCAAAGATGGCTCTATTTTAGTTTGCGTCTGCGATGACAGCACCGTGTGGCGATGGAATCGCGTTAACTAAGTTGTTTTGCAACTTATTTTTATATTATTACCACTTTATGGTATTTACGGGGGACAAAAAGCTCCCAATTCCAAAGGAATATTTCTATTTAATATTTATTGATAGGTTTGTGCATTATTTATTTCTCAAATTTTGTTAACTTGCTTTTAAAAACCCTTTTTATCAGATCGAAAGTTTGTTTTTCAATTTTTAACTGACAATTTCCATAATATTGTGTGAGCTCATATAAAATATGTTTGTGTGTCCCTTTACTTATTTATTAATAAGCATAAAAATGCTTAAATTATACTATTTTATACAAATATTTTAATAAAGATTTAAAAATCAATAAAAATACAAATTTAAACCTTTGCAAATGTCAGCCCTTGGTATTTTATGGCCGCTGGTCACACTAAGCGACTGCTGCTAAAATTTGTTTTCATTTCCTTGCACAACTTTTTTACTTCCTTATTTATATAAACAAACTTATTTATTATAAACAAATGCTAACTGACCGAGTCCTGTCCACCAAGGAGGCCCTGGTGGTGGCTCTGGGCGACAACTGGGAGCGCTACCGCGCGAATATGAAGAACTGGTTCCGCAGCCGCTGGACCAAGGAGGAGTTCGACGCCGAGTCCCGGAAAATCCTTTCACCGGATAAGTTGCACCTGCACAATCAGTTCCTGCTGGCGCTGCTCAACAAGATCGATGCCTTCGCCCCCGTGGAGAATCCACCGCCGGCGACGCTGCAAGCCAGCAGCAGCAGCAGCGGAAACCGCAGCAAGCGACGCAAGCGGAGCTCGCGCACCTTCACCGAACGTCTGAACTTTGAGCTGTGTGAGATGCTGGACTTTGTGACCGAGGACAACATGCAGGTGATTCGCCCGCCGCCAACAATCAGCGGGGGAGGAGGAGGAGCAGCAGACCAGGCGGCACAACAGCAGCAACTCCCATCGCAGAGGTACTGCGCGCAGGAGCTCTTCCTGCCGGACGCCGGCTTCATAATGGGCCGCTTCCTGATTGGCGCCTGGGAGATCGGTCTCGTCTCCGTCGACGACAGCGTGGCCGAGTACGTGGCCATGGCCGTGCAGGTGCTGCTCAAGGATCTCCTAGCGGCTATTATCAAGAAGCGCAAGCATTACAAGACCAGCGGCGAAGGCAACTATTACTACGATGTGGGTGCTCCTTTGCGAGATCCGTCGCTTCGGAACACGGTCACCAGGCAGAAGGTGGATGACACGCCGCTGGAGCTGGATAAGGAATTGAATAACTTTATGCGTCGGCAGAATGATGATATGGTTTTTCTCTCTGCCTGCGAGGAGGTGTAAGTTTGCTATTTAAAACTTTGTAGAATTCTTTTGTTAATATTTCATTTACTTGGCAGTCTTCCCAGCGAACCCACAGTGATTACGCTCAAGGACTGCCAGTTGGCCTTTCGGGATAGGAACCTGATTGGCTCCCATGCGGTGTACTCCATCAACATGGAACGTCTCAATATGATGATGCATTAGTTTAGGACTATTTTATTGTAAAGAAATATAAAATAAGAAATAAATAAACAAATATGCTTCCAGGAACAAGTTTGTAATTTCATTAAACTCATGAATTAATATACATAATATACACATTAAATCTGCTAACTTAAACCTTAAATTTTAACTCAACAAAGTTCTCTTGGCGGCGGCTTGAAGGGCAAATGTCCTGGCAGGAATTGCTCGGCTTTAAAAGCTTCGATTTCATCGGCAGTCAGTTCTTCCATTTTGCTGTAAGCCAAGGATGGCGCCACCTGTTGCTGTTGCTGCTGCTGCTCCTGCTGCTGCAGCATTTGTTGCTGCTGCATCATTAGTTGCTGCTGTTGTTGCTGCTGTTGCTGTTGTTGTTGCTGCTGCTGCTGTTGCATTTGCATTTGTTGCTGCTGCAGCTGCTGTTGTTGCTGTTGATTGGGGAAGCCAGCTGCCGCCTGGTTAAATAAGCCGCTGGGAGGCTGCTGCGCCTGCTGCTGCTGCTGTGCCGTTTGGCCAAACAATGCCCCAGGATTTGGATTAGCCGCTTGACCAAAGATTCCTCCGCCAGCCTGGAAGCCACCAAAGGGATTGGGATTCACCGGCTGAGCTGCTGCCTGTGCAAAGATATTGCTGCCTTGGAATGGTTGCGCTGCAGCCTGTTGCTGCTGCTGTTGCGGCTGTCCAAAAATGTTGGGTGTTTGTGCGGTCGCTGCTGGACCGCCGAAAATGCTACCGCCCGTGTTGCCACTCCCCATTGAGCCGCCAAAAATGCTGTTTGGGTTATTTACTGGGCCACTGGGGGCACCGAAAATGTTTCCTGTACTCAATGTGGGTTTGCCGAACAAAGATGCAGAAGCATTGGAAGCAGAAGCTGCTGCACCAAAGAGATTATTCGTTTGCTGGGGAGCAGGCGTGATGCCTGAGCCCTCCGGCGACTCATAGATCTTAATCATAGTGTCCAGGATCTGCGGCGACATCTGCAGCATGGTCTTCATCTTGTTGGTGGCCTCCTGGACCTCCCGGTTGAACTGCTGGTGGAACTGCTCAAAGTTGTTCTGGCGCTTCGCCTCGTAGCACAAAAAGCGAACCTCTTCAAAGGACTGATCCTCAATAAAGTTGGGAAAATTTGACTTGTCCTTGAAGGGGCCGTAGGCGGAGAAGGGCCACATCTTGCCATTGATGGCGGACTCCATGTCCGCCTTAAGATATACCCTGAGACATAAAATTATAAATTGTTGTTTATTTTGGTTACTTTTTTGCACGCGTTCACTCACTTGACATCAAAGTGCTCGTTGTTGCATTTGGTGCCGTATCGACAGGAGCCTTGTTGGAAAAATCTGCATAAAACCATCTTGTATTTGTATTCTATTAGCTGTTAATAATAACAATAAATAATAAAAATTTCAAAGATAGACGAAATCGGTTTGCAAAATTTTAAGAGGGAAAATGCAGTTTGGAAAGATGGTCACACTGCGATTTTTAGCTATTTCGCTAAAGGCGCTTTGACATAGTATAATAATAAGTATGCATTTTTTTAGTATATTTCTGGTATATTTGATGTAAATCTATTCATTTTCGCAATTAATGCATTGCCCATGCATTAGCCAATTTATTAAAATTGCCATATATTCATCTTGCTCGCACTTGTTTAAAACCCTATAGCGCTGACAAATTTTTAATAAAAACCTTAATTAATGCAGCAGTGTCATAATACTATCACCAGCCTAGCTATATAGCTAGATATATTCAACTCCCAAATAGCCAAGTTGCCAGCGCTCATAACGATCAACACTTTCAACTGCGCCGCTTGTGTCCGTTCCGCTCGCCGTTTAAAAATCAATACAAAACTGATCGCCGGTTACAAATATCAGAATGTGATGCCAGCTCTACTTGCAACGCGATTACTAGTGAGAAAATATGGAATTTTACACGCCCCTCCGCCGACTATGAGCCCCTGGCGTCTGCGCTTTTCGACGCACCTTAATTAATTCCTTGTTTATTGCGAATTTTTGTTGTCGGGCCCAATAAAAGATACATACAAGAAAAATAAGCGAGTGCGCGAAAGCCGTGCGTGAGCTCTGCGAGTGTGTGTGTGTTTGTGAGTATGATCGCGCGCGCGGGGAGCTGAGAGGAGTAGTTGTTAAACAAACAAAATAAAACTAGTGTGAAGAATAATTTGCGCTGTTTAAACAATTAGCCGCAAGACAAGCGCGCGAGTGTGTGTGCGTGCGTGTGTGTATCCCTGGAATGCGCATGCGCAAATATTTGTGATTTGTTGTGAAAGAGGAGAAGGATCGAGCGAGACGAAGCGAGAAAGGAAGGAGGTTTCGGATTGGAATAAAACAACACAAACACACATATAGATTTCCTGGCATTCCCAAAAGGTGAGTTTTGCAGTTAGATTTGGAAGTGGCAGAGTTTTCATTTTCCCTTCCCACGAAGAATTTTGTATTATTTTATTATTTATTATTTTAAGTAGCATTTTGGCATCGGAAGGGATCCGGAAAAAATCTTAACTAAATCTTAATCAATCTTAAATGTCATAGATATGTATTTGCTTTTTTATAATGATTCAAAACTCCATTAAAATAGTTAAAAATTGGCTAATTGACTTTATCCACAAACACAAGTAAAGCCATAATTTTTTGTACCGTGTAGGGAAGCCTACGTAACTCGAGTTAAGATCCCTGGGCCCGGCCCACTCGAAATTAACTCATTGCTGCCCCTTTTCCTAGCCTCTCAGCAGCTCCCTTCTGCCGCTGCCGCTGCACTTCGATCCGAAATTGCTCTATTCTCTTTGGTACGCCCACTTTGTCAGCGCTACGCCCACCCGGCCTTATATTTATTCCCCTTTTGTCTCTGCTTTTCCCATTTTCCAGGCCATTTCGGGTTTCCCTCTCTCTCTCTAAAGAAACACTACGGCCATAAAGATACAAGTAAAAATCAATTTTCAAAACAAGGAGGAAGAGAAACACACACACAGAGAGAGAGGGAGAGAGAGAAAAGGAATATCGAACGACAATAACATCAATTTTGAGGCATTTATATGCGCCAATAAATTTAACAAGAGAGCAGGAGAGAGGCAGGGAGGCAGAGAGGCAGGGCGAGCGATAGGATAGAGGAAAAGCAACAAATAACAGGCAGAAAGATACACGACAACGCGCAACAATAAGACACAAGATCAAACAAAACCAGCAGCCTCTGCCGCTCAACAGCGATGCTGCGACTGCAACGGCAACAGCAACAGGTACAAGCAGCGACGCTGACGCCGATGCTGGCGCAGGCGCAGGCGCAGCATTTCAAAATGTGCAGCGTCGTGTGTCTGTGTGTGTGCGAGTGAAAGAGGCAGAAGCAGTAACAACAACCTGTTACATCGACTGCTGCCTGAAATATGTAAAGTCAATTTCGTGTATCGGAAAACTGTAACTAATGCCAAAGCGTCAGCAACAGCAGCAGCAACATTAACCCATGAACGCGATGAATGGAAAATAGCTGCAAAATGGGCCAAAGGGTTAACATGCCAATTCGGGATAGTGAAATCGGTAGAATAAAAATGCAAATATTTAAGTAAAAGGAATTTTAAGCAGAAATTTATATGGGGAAAAATCGATACAGCAGACAATGTTTGCCATAGATTATTTGTTCTAAAATATTCACTGATTTTTGTTTTTTCAAAATAATGAAAGTATATTTTATAATTTATCCGCAAATTTCCTTCACAATCTTGTTCAGAGAACTTACTTTGCTAATTTGAGATCTTTTCAAAATTAAAAACAATAAAACAAAGCTCTTTCTGGCTAAATAATTCCACAACCTTTTTTAAATAACCTCTAATATGGTTATAATATTACATTTGAAAATTAATGCCTGACATCCTACAACTACATATTTATCTGGAGCTTCTTGGCCCGGCATCTTAATGGGTTAAGATCACTTTGCCCCGCGGCCAAACGCGGGCCAAGTTCGTTGCACGCGGCGGAAAATAAAAGACGCGGAGAGTCAAGTAAGAAATTTTTGTCAATGAAAGAAAACTTTCTTTTGGGCTTATCCACCGCCAACATCATCGCCGCCGCCGCCGCCGGCTCTCTTTCTCCTGCTCGCTCTTTCGGTGCCTTTCTTCCTCCGCGAGGTGATTTTGTTTTCTGTGTCGCCTTGTTGTTTTTTTTTTATACATTTTTTGTTGTTTAATTGGGCGGTTTTTAGATTTACGCGCCTGCTGCCATCTGCAGTATCAGGTATTTTTTTTTCGGTTTCTTGGTTTTATTTTATTTTTTTTTTTGCCCGAGGGGCTTTCGGTCTCTTGGTATCTCCGCGGGCTCTTCATGGTCCATTAAGACAATTTAGGTTGGCTTCTCTTTTTTTTTGGAATGGGAAATGGGAGGGACTGCTGGTGCGTGGGAAGCCTTGTCTTTTTTGTCATCCCGGGACTGCTGGCAGTTTGATTGCCTCCAAGCCAAGTCATCCGGCCATCCCAGCCATCGGAGTGTCCAAGTTGGCGCAACAAGTGTCCCAGTTTATGGCCCGGCTAGAAGCCAGCTACTCGCACTAGAACTAGTTTAAGTTTCCTGTCCCGGCGGCAGCCATCGCTGGAATCTCCTCCGCATAGTCACATAGTTGCGCACAGTTGTGGTGGGAAAATTAGGAGTGTTTATTTATTTATAAATATAGATAGTAAATAAATACAAAAAACTGCTATTAAATTGAAAATTTCTTCTAGAGACGATGTGAACACATAGAGAAATTTGTACAAAGACGATTTTGTCAGCAATTTTTTACTTAAGAATTCCATGCAGAAAAATCATTAAAAATAAAAACAAAATAAAAATAAAGAGATCATTTTGTGTGACCTTTTAGGTTCTATTCTTTTCCCCTCAACTGTCTGCACACGCTTTTCCTTTAGGCTCAGTTATGTTGACTGCTGCTGCTGCTGCCGTTGCCGCACCTTCCACGCCCCGGTGACCCCCCTTGGAGCGAACGAACCTACTCCCCTGTTATTAACCGTTCGGCCACATTTTCTCACACAGAAAGCGCAAAAATGCTTGGCAGGCCACAGCGGCAATTGGCGCGCCTCTGGAAATGACAAACGGCCATGAGCATGTGGCTCAAAAAACCAATGGAGACGCCGAGGAAGCCAAAGGGGGCGTCTCAAGAGTGCGGCAGCTCCACTAAATTACTGAAATCTAAAAATATTCTAAGCATTCACCGGGATAATTGATTTGAAGTAACTGTATCAGAATGCAAAAAAAAAAAACAAGTCTCTCAACTGAGGATGCTATAAATTCTTGAAATGATCGAAACGGAACCGGTTGAAAATTATGATAACTGATCTAGAACCAGAACTCGTATCATGTTCGAGGCATGTAAATCAGATCCAATGATTAGATCACAAATAGTGGGGCTCTTTTTTGAGATGATCCATTAAATATAAGTTTTTATGATATGTTTCAGTTTCCAGTCAAGGAACTTCATAGGAACTGCTTAATGTTAACTGATTCATGTTGGCAAATTTGTAATTGAGAATTTAAAATGCATTTTTCCCCAGAGCTCAATTAAAAATTATGTTCCATTAACCAGATAATGATCTAATTGTAACCCAATATGCTAGCATCTTTCTTGATCTATTTACGTCAAGTAAATTGTGATCTTTCTGCTGGAAGCATTGAGATAGAGAGACTTCCATTGCTCATTCCATTGCTCCCATTCGACATACATGTCGATGGAATGTAAATGAGATCCACTGATTGGAACTGTCATTAGATCATCAATGCTCGAAATTGGATCTGGCGCTCTTTCCAGTGCTCCAATTCAAGTTCATTAGCCAAGGGGCCTTACCTCCTCCTTAACTTTCCATTCGCTCTGCTTCTGGCCGCCAACGTTCTCCTGTCGGCCCAAAACAGCCTCACGTAACTGTAACTGATTTGACCTCCCATCACTTAGCTACCAAAATAAGAGAAAAAAACCTCTTCCAAAAGCATCGTTTCTTTTTTATTCTCCTCTTTTTTTTTTTTTGTTTGCTGTTTGTGCTGCCGTTCTGCCATTGTGAATGGTTATGGTTATGGGTGCCGGGTGGCCTGAGGAGGGGCTCCGGGGGCAGGGAGCTGGGCGGTGTGACCTCGACAACAAATTTCTATTGCATGCAATTTGGAGAATATCGCATGCACAAATGAACATTAACACTTGGCGGACGCTGAAGAGATGAACAATAAAAAAAAAAAATACCAAAAAACTTGTTTGAACAAATGACAGAAAAATATTGTTAAATAAGTGTTTAAAGAAAAGTTAACGAATTTTGTATATGCTACAAAAATGTGTAAACATGAAACTTTTTTGTAATGTGAAATTTGGGTGTCTTATCAGGAAAATAAATATAAAAATTTAGTTAGAATATTTGCTTAACTAAGCTTGCAAATTCAATTCATAAAAGATACTTTTTAATTCTAAATAAAAATGTAATGATCGTTTTATCCAAAGATTTGTCTAATGCCTCAGTAAAGTTTATCCGATATTGTTAGGGTATTAAACATCAAAAAAAAAAAAAAAACGGCAGCCAGGGAGCCTCTGAGCAACGAGGGAAAAAGTGCGCCTAGAAATTAGAAAGTACGCGCGCGGTCTTGAGGAGAGGCTGAAGCCGAAGTCGAAGTCGAAACTGAGGCCAAAGCTAAAGCTAAAGCTGCAGCCAACTCTTGAGCTCTGAAGCTAAGGCCGGAGTCGGTGGGTATGTGAGTATAACTCGATTTGTGACTGTCATAAATGGCGGAAATTGTGGGGCTCGAGACAAAGCGGGCTTGGGGACCCAGGCTTTCTGGCTAGCTTTCTGCTTTCTACCAACTACTACTGCCGGTCTTCAGCTGCTGCGGCTTTTTCCAGCTCCAACTCCAGCTCCGTCTCCGTTTTTCTTTCTGGCTTGACTATAATTTGTGCCATCAGCATTTTGTTGTCGTTATCGTTAGCAAAGCGAGAGACCAGAAAACTGAAAAGAGAGACTCTCGCTGAGAAGACAGGCGACGGCAATGAAGCGTGAGTTTTGACATTTCTCCTTCTTCTTTTTGTAGCCACTCTCTTTTTGGCATGCTCTCCATAATTACCCGAGCGGAGAGCGCAACAAAATAACGTCGCGTTTCTGCCATAATTTGGTTCGATTTTTATTAATTCCCACCTTGCGTCGCCGCCCTCCCTCCTTTTTTTTTATGACTTATTCAATTCTCTGCCGCCACAGAATCCGCACTGTAAGTGGCAACATCGATCGGTGCTGAGGAACCGGCTCCACAGTTTGCCTCGATCTGCGTTTATTATTACACTTAATGTGACTTGATTTATAAACAAGAGCAAGAGCAGCGGCAGCAGCATCCACCGAAAGGCTAAAACTCCCCACCTCCGGCTCACCTTCAGCCCGCTGCAGCCTCTTGTCCAGCTGTTGTTGCAAAGACAGCGTCCGACATGCCTCACTGACCAAAAGATATATGCACTGTAAGAAATTCTAAACTTTTAGCATTTAGTTCTTGGTTTTCATCTACGAAATATTTGTGAGAAAAGTGCTCAGCACATTCTAAAGATTTTTTAACGAATAATTTTAAAGTGGTGAACATTTTTAAACATTTAATTTTTATTACATTTTATTATGTTATTAGTTGATATATTTTATAATATTTTCCTTAATATCTATCTCCCTTGAACTTATATTTTTTTAATAATTAAAAGCACCTTTAAAATTGTAATTACAAATTGTATTACAATTTACAATTACAATTAATTGCGTTATTTATAGATATATTTCACAATATTTTCCCTAATATCTATCTCCCTAGAACTTGCATTTTTTAATAATTAAAAAGCACCTTTATTTTCAGTGTACATTCAATGTTCGTATTGGGTTACAAACTCAATCCCCATTCCCCACTGTTCCCCTACCCTTTATTCTCTGGTCTTTTCATCACCGCTATATACGGAACGGTCTTTTAATTAGTTCATAAATTTCATGTAAAAAAGCTGCAACGCAATTTCTTCCCAGGTCTTCGATGTGTGTGTGTGTAACACTTCCCCTTCCATTCTTTTGCTCCTTCGGAAAACCGGGGGTCTTTCGGTCTTTTCTTCAATAAATCTTTCGATCCGGAAGTTTGCTGCGCTGTGGCAGACAAAAGAAGTGCCGCCCCTTTTTTTTTCTGCTGCTCTAAGCGGCTTTTGTGCCCAAGAAAGGAAATAGAATTCTGCCTCCGCCTTTTCCTTCTGGTTAGCAAAGAGATTCTCTCAGAGTCATTTTAATGGTTTCCGCTTTTATGGCATTGCCCGGGAATTATTATTGGTACAAAAATTAATAGAAATTTAATGGGATGGATGGATGGAGGGGTGTGGAAGGGGATATTGGCATTTAGGTATTTATTGCGCATGCGCGCCCCAAGCCTTTCCCCTGTCGCTAATTGTTATTGCCGCCGTTGTTGTTGTTTCAGTTCTTTATGGTTTCTTCACGCTCTAGACTTTGTTTTTAGGTCTTTTTTTTATTATTATTATTTTGTAACGTGTGTGTGTGTTTGTGTGTGTGGGAGGGCGATAGGTTAAAGCGTGCTAATGCTTACATAATGCTTTGTTTTCGGGTTTCTTTTATTGTTTTTTTTTTTTTTGTTTTCTTTCACGTATTTTGTACGTGAGGTAGGCTCCGTTTGAGGAAAGGAGAAGAAAGTTGAGGACATTTTAGGGCCTTCATAAATTATTATGCCGGTTTCTTCCATAATCCCGGGGAATAGGTAAAAGATTGATAGTCCCTTTCTCACTCCCAGTTTGATCTAGTTATTGTTTTTTATCTATTTTTTTTATTGTGGAGAATAGAATGAGATCGGTTGTGGGTATCCAGTGATAAGCATAAATCAGTTTTATATATATTTGGGTTAAATAGAGATAATTCCATCTAATTATTTACCTTTTAAAGTGAATTATGGGTCAATGTGTTTTGTTAGGAAACAGAAGGAATTTAGATGGGATCTCTACGATAGAAAAATAATTACAAGAAATGTTATCTTAGATTTCTGGAATCGTAAAATATGTTTTAAAATAGTTTTGTAAAAAAAAATATGAAAATCCTTTGTTTTTAATTATTTTATCACCATCTTCAATAAGAATATATTGTTTAATTACACGTAAATGTAAAAATCTTAATGTATTTTAATATTATTACATTTAGTTGTAAATAAACAATATATTCTTACTTAAAATCAATTTATTTAATCAATACGCACCATTTTTAATCTTTTATTGTTATAGTTTTCAATCATTACATTTCCAATTCTGAATTATTATCCAAATCCCACCTTATTTATCTTTAGACCCTCTATAAATCCGAACTGGACAATCCACCCACACTGGTTGTTAACTCGTAATCTCAAAATATCACACCATATAAGGGCACGCGCGCTCTCCATTCTTTCAAATTCAAGACGCCCGCCCACACGTATTCAAAAGAGTTTTTTCGGGGAGTGTGAATTATGGAATTTTTCTAATAAAGTCGTACAAAGGGAAGAATCGAAAGTAGCCTAGCAGGCCGAGGTTTCCAAAAGAATTTCAGCAGCCCAAAATTAATGAAATGCCAGGCAAAGTCAACAAAAGAATCAAAAAAAAAAATCAAGAGACTAGAAATCATACATTAGCATACATGAATTTTTATTTCTCTTTATAAATTTTTTTAGCATACATGAATTTTTATTTCTCTTTATAAATTTTTTTCTAGAGAGGAGAGAGGCATGATGGTTCAGAAATTTGAGAAACAGTCGAAGAAAATGTTTAGTTTGGCTGATGAAGAATGTTTTCAGACCGCCTCCAGCCAGATGATAATTAAATATTTGTACATATGAACTTTACTGGGTTACGGGGCCAAAAAAAAAAAACTACAGAATATAAAAGAAGAAAACATTAAGAAAAACCTGAAAGGGAGGGCGTAGATTCTTCTAAGCTTTTGACTTCGTTTTTAGGTTTTTATGTTCTTGCTTTTGGCAAAAAAAAATTGTGTTTACAAGTCGCTCCACTCCACTCGCTCGATGCTGGTTTTAAGATTAATGTTTCTCCTCTGGAAATTTGCATATTTCGACAATTTGTTGCTTGTTCTTCGTTAATGTTGGATGTTGTAACTGTTTTCCGAGAGAGATATCTCTTACGTTTCGATAGAGGGCGTGGTAATGAGAAGATTCTCGTTCTGCGATAAATTCGAAAGTTGGCAGAAAAATCGTTTCTGTTTCATTCGTTAGCTCTCAGTCTCCGGTTGTTAATTTACATGCATAAATAATTTGCGCCAAAGTGTTCGCTGGGAGTTCCGCGCATGAAATGTCTGAGTTTATGGCTATCGACGGGCGGTCCATGGAGAGACTCTAACTCCGGCTGTCGTAAAAATCAAATATGCGACGTAGACTTGACGCAAATGATACCCATAAACCATAACAGCATAAAGCCGAGATATGGAAGTTGTATTCTCCGATTGAGGGATTGGCGGAGCTATAAGTTTCTCGCATTGTATTTGCTCGGGGAGTGGCTTTAAAAAGTCTTTTTCTGGAGTCGCTTCGATTGAATAAAATATAGATATAGGTCTCTTATCTTAGAGGTTCATAAAAATAATCTACATATTAATTCTGCCCAGCTCAGCACATAATTAAGCAGATTATAGACTATTAGACCCCTGGGGATCGGGTTTGTGCGAAGCTCGTGGTGGAGAGTTTAAGAAGAAAGTGGACAGAATTTTTTTAAAATTTTATTCTACAACTAATTTAGAGATCTTTGAACTTGTAGATGTAGGTTCCTAATAGCTGTTTAATTAAATTATTAAAGACTTAATTCTCTGTTTTATTATTTTTATTAAATTTTTTATTATATATTATTGGTTTTAAGTTTAAGAATGTCATATAACTACATTATACATTATTTCAGAAGCTGTGTTTTTAATGACTTGATGCTCTTTTTTATCCGAAATTTTTAACATAAACTCCTTGTCTGTAAGTTTAAGAATGTCATGACTATTTTTGCATCTTTACTTTCCATAAAAACACCTTTAAACATTTGCTTTTATTGAACAAAAATTTTAATTTCTTTACAATTTTCTACCTAATTAGATTCCATGTCTTTAAAATCCATTTGCTTCGTAACCCTTTCGCGTTTTATTAGTTAAAATGGAAATTATAATTCCCACACTACTCTTTATCCAGCTTATGCTCCAGTTTGTGGAGCTTTTCATTAGAAAAAGCCGCGGCGCTGCATTTGTAATCAACTTAACCCTCTCACTCACCAAACAAATTCCCACCGCAATCTTGACTTATCGCTTAACCTTCACTCACTTACAATTCCTCCTCTTCACGAGGCTTTTGTTTTTCAGCTTTGTTTCCATTCGTTGTTGGCTTTTTGCATTGTTTAGGTGTTTTTTGGTGGCTTGCCTACTGTGCTACACATGGCTCTTTACGTTTATGGCCGAAACATAAAAGAGAGGCATGTGGGTGGCCTCCAAAGCGTGTTTGTGTTTGGAAAATTATAAAATCGAATCGATTCAGATTTTTGTCTATAATCAAGCGTATCAATTTCCCCAGATCCCAGGATTGGGTTCTTTTCCAAGAAGCTTGGAGGAGATTCTCAGGCCAGAGTGTCACGTGCAACATAATCGTCTTTTGATGGTTACAAATCTTCCCAAAGCCGAGCTCCGTTGATAAATTGTGCCGCTGTGCAGCTGAGGAGGCGAGATCGAGTTTGTGCCCTGAGTCTTTTGAATGGCAACGTGTGTGTGGATCCTTTTGTCTGCGCTTCATTCATTCATTCACAAGCATTTTGCGCTCTTCCGCCAAAGTTGTTTCTTTCATTTTTATTTGTATTTCTGTTTTTTTTTTTTTACTTTATTTTGTTGTTTTCCTGAAGTTAAAGTCATCTGTATGACTTAACGTCGACGCCGACAGCGACGCCTGTCGTTTGTCATTCGATACGAGCAGTGAAGGCGTATATATCTGATATTTATTTCGGTTTTCTCCGGCTTTGCCGTTTGAAAAACGATATATGAATGGGTTATTTTTGCCTTTTACCACGCGTTTTTTGGTGCGTGCAATGCAAATCCGTATCCACAATGCAATGGAGCGTGGCAGCCCCGACATCGGGAGACTTTCTGTATTGCCATTATGCCCATATTCTCGTATTGCCCCCGTGTGGGTGTTCTGGTTTAACTTGTCTACTTGTTGTGTGTGCTGTGGGTGGTTGTGTTAAGTTAAAGAGGCAATCAGGGATGGCAAGAAAGTGGTTTTTGAAAGAAATATATGCCATGGAAATATACCTTAAGTATTATAAAGATTTAACAAGATATTTACAGATTAATTACAAATATATGGTACTAAAAATTGAAACCAAAAGTCACCAGAGATCGCTATCTCTTATTTATAGATTTCTTTCATTGCAACACGGTTCTATTATATTTGGGAAATGATCATTCTACGGTTTTCCAACAGTTGAAGGATTGAAAATGCACTTTTTAATGTGCATCTTTGACTAAAAAAGCAAGTATTTATAAATAAAAATGAAGTTAAGAGAGGCATAAGTATATCTAAAATGAAAATAGGCTTAAATTTATGCTTTTTAAAGATAAAATGTGAAGTAATAACTACGGGGAAATCTTCTTAATGTGCATCTTTGGCAAAAAAAAAGCAAATACTTTATAATAAAAATTAAGGCAAAAGAAACAATAGTTTGTTTATAAGGATCTAAACTAAAAATAGTCTTACATTTATGTTTATTAAAGATTAAATGTGTAGTAATTACCTTTAAGTTACCAGATTCCCAATTATTCCTAATCAAATCCTATTTCCCTTCGATCTGGTACAAAAAATCAGTACAAGTTTCGCCGAGCTTTTTTTTGCCTTTTCATTACCGATTTCCATTGTCTGGACGCGAGCGGTCAGTTTTGTTGTTGTTCGAATTGTTGTTAAGTAAGTGTACTTAACCCACATGACTTGCGGTTTTCACATTTCTCGGTGCTCTGGGTTAAGACTCCGTTTCTCTGACTGACTCTCGGGGCTGTCATCACTCGGCAAGA
Source organism: Drosophila watanabei (assembly GCA_008042575.1). NCBI lineage: Eukaryota > Metazoa > Arthropoda > Insecta > Diptera > Drosophilidae > Drosophila > Drosophila watanabei. Next base: position 99,339 of record VNJS01012322.1, on the reverse strand, counting down.
GCCGAAAAAAAGCTGTCATTGCCTGGAATTCGTGTGCGTGCGCGCAGAGAGGAGATATTTCTTAACCTTGAGTGACTTTGAGCGGTTTTTTCAACCATCCATCTATCCAGCCATGTTTATTTATTTTTTATTTCTCCCCCTCTTTGGTTTTACATTTATTAACCAATTTTTGTTGTTTTATTTTTCGCTGATTGTATTTTTGGGCCTGCACGTGTGCGTGTTTTGCGTACTTGACTCTACGCTCATTTCCTTAATTAAACACTTGTTTCATGGTCTGTTGGGTAACCGCATAAAACTAAACAAATATGCCGAAGGAGTGAAAAAAAATGGCAATGATTAGCAAAACAAAAAAATCAAGCTGATGAAGCTCATTTGCAAAAATAATAATCGAACATCAAAAAGTGTTTATTAATTAATGATTATGTAAAAGCGATCAACTGCAATTTTGTATGCTTGCCAAGTTCACTCACAAAGTTGCTTGATCATTACAAATTACATTTATTCCACGAAATTGATTGCTTGCAAATCATATTTGAAAAATATGAACAAAACCATTGCGAGGCAAGGTAATATTTTTTAAAATTGTTTTTGGGGTTTTTGCAGCTTAAATTTTGAAATAATAATTCAGGGATTTGGTGCTATATAATCCTGTAAGGTTGTGAGGTTAGATCAGTCAAAAGATATAGAACTAATGAGGTTTCCTGGCCGGAAAAGATCCCTTTATTTTAATATTCAAATTATATATAATATAAATATATATAATATAATGATATATACTTACTTATAAAGATCCTAACTACATCCCTTACATATCGTGACACCACACCAGACTCTCTCTTTCATTCTCTTTCCCGCCTTGCGTGTGTAGCTTCCAGTTTTAAGCCCTCATCTTGTCTTTCCATTAACTACCTTGTATCTGGCAGTTGCCATCTATAACAAATAAATTCATGGCTAGACCCATTAAAAACTTATTATAGTTTTTTGTGTGCCACTCTTGTTTTATTGGCCATTGTCGACTCAAGACCAGATCTTGGAGTTGGAGTTTTCCCAGCCATCCAGACGGAGAAGAAGAAGCCACCCACTAAGCATGGGAAAGGTACAGAGTAATTTTCATAATTTTGCACTCCAACACCTTTGCCCCGATTCCCCGGGGGAGAAATAAGTCTCGGCTCGTTATGAATTCCGATTTACATACGGTTCTGGGCGAGCTGTGAGCTGGAACCTCAAATTAAAATGCCACTAATTAAGGCAATTTGTTAGTTGCGAAAAAAAAGGTAACTATGATTCCCGCCTTCTCCTACTACTTTTTAAGCTTTTTGTGTGACTTCAACAATGGCAACCATTAGCAATATCTGAGAGTTTATTAGCGAAAGGCAAACCCTCACGCATAAGTGGGCGGTACAAAAGAATTGAAATTATAAAAAGGTAAAATAAAGGAATAAATACTTCGTCTTAAGTGCGTCGAGCGAACACACATTCATCGCCGAAGGCCAAACATGCTTTTATACACGCATAAATAAGTGTTCACTTTTATTATTTATTTTTTTGTTGTATATTTTTTATATTTATTGCTCCCTTACCACAAGTTTATGCCCATTTCAGTCGGAACCAGGTGATGATTTGCTATTTGGCGGAAAGAGGGGTCTCCACTCGTTTTGCCAAGGAAAAGGTTAACGCGGAGTATGTGTACATGTGCTACAAATTGAAGGCTTTTACGGGTAGTACCCTTTGATATAGAGTCTTTTTGGTTATAAAAAGGAGTTGGTAATAAAATAAATGTATTATATATTTTTGTAATTAATTTTATAAAGATGGTCTAATATTTGCGACATATATTTGCTAGGTGAGATTCTTGCTGGGTGTGAGTTGTTACCTGCAAAATGCAACTAAAATTCTCAAGTCTGAATTCAGGGATAATTTTTTTTGGTTTATTTTCTCACAAGATCTTCGTTGTGAAGTATAAATATTTAATTATATTTTTAATATTTAGAGTATTATGAATTCCATTACCTAAATTAAACAATAATTTCATTCCTTTATTTTTATTTGCGACCCGCGAAGCTTTTCATTTTCTGTTTCCCTTCGTTTTCTCAGGGTCCCAAACTTAAAACAAAAACAACACACAAATAAAAGGAAGATTCACCAAGCGGGAAAAGGGAACCAGAAGCGGGGTACTCGACCCAAAGGGGCTGTTGAGGGTTAAGTATTGGCATTTCCGACTGGGAGACGCGACTCAGACTTAAACTCAGAGTCAGAGACACAATCGAACGGGGGGACTCGAGAGACTCGAACCGAGACTCGATCCGAGTTTCAACTTGCACACGGCCCGCCAATCAAAGCCAGTAAATCTACACCAGAGCCAAAACCCAGCAACCCAGCAACAACAACAATGAGAGCAATATTTGTGCTCATTAAGCGTAACTGACACACGAAGTTTTTTTGGAGGGTTTCTTCATTTCGCAAGTCGCCAAAAACTACGCCAACGGGACAAGAGAGTCTTTGTTTTTGCAGAGTCTGTGTGACTCAAGACATCGGCGAGAGAAGAGAGGAGCTGCTGCTGCATTGCATTGTTTTCTATGCCCTTTAAAAGAGTACTTGGGTTTTTTAATTAAGCCAAAGTTTAAAGGGGGATTTTAAGAGTAAAGAACACTCTCTTTTGGTTCAAGCTCAAACCTTTGCTATTTTTAGGCTTAGAGTAAACTTCCTCTTAAGAACTTTAGCTAAGATAAGAGTATTTCACATTAGCCTTTCTTTTCCGATATTGCCGTTTCTTTCCCTGTTTTTTTTTTCGTTTTGCATTTTCGTTTTGCTTTTGGGCAATTTGAGGCCCCCCCAAAAACGGGCAGAGAGCGATTGCTATTATTTTGAGGTAATTCGATGATTTACAACTGTTGCCGTGTTTTGTAAGTTTTCCTTCCAGAATGCCACTCCGCTCTGTGTCTGTCTGTCTGTCCATCGGATCTGAGTGCAACAATGAAGGGCCAGGGCCCAACCTCGGCCAGGCCCCTCGCCACATTCTTTTGTTATTTTGCGCAATTTTTCGTCCGTTTCTTCTGTAATTTCTTGTATGCCCCAAAGAACTGAATGGGTTCGGTTTTGGCATTGGGGAAGTGGTTACTTTGTTGGTTGTGGTGGTGTTTCCTTTGTCTTTTTTTCGCCTGCCTGCGCGTAAATTCCTTTCTTCCTTCGCGGGAAACTCACATTTCACACCTGTTGTCATTATTTTCTCTCCCTCTCTCTCTCTCTCTCTCCCTGATGTGTATGGTTCCTGCCAAGGGGACTCTTCTCTTCGGCTCTTCAAGTTGACAGCTTAAATAGCTGTAAAGAAGAGAGTCATAGGGGGAGAGACCCCTTTCAGTTCTAGGCCATATGTCAGTCCTCAGAGCTGTAACTGATATGCAGATGTTCCCTTAGCGGAATTTAAATAAAATTGATTACTTACAGCGCAGTTTGAAGTTACAAACCCTTTTCTAGGGGATTATTGTGACTCATATGGGGAGACTTTAATGGAAAAGAAGAATTTCTAAAGGGTTAAAGAAGTAACTTTTTTACTATTTCTCATTATATTTTATAAAAGATTCATTAATTTTAATATATTCCTATTCAAAATTGTTCTGACTCGGAATTAGTCTTTATGAGACTTATTTTTATAATCAAATCATGATGAAGAAACAATAAATATTTGAAACGTATAAAAATCCATCGCATATATGTACCTTAAAAAAAATCTATATTTTAATGGTTTTTACATGAAAAACTCGATTTTAAATCATTGTTATTTAGCTCAAAATGTACAAGGACTGAAAAAGGTAATAATTTGTACATTTTGATATTTAAAAATTCTTTAAGGATAAAAAGATGATCTTAGATTTTCATAAAATAAAGATCATTTATAATAGTTTAGATCCACCTGTTGCAACACTAACACTCAAAGAAAACAGCATCTTAATGAAAAGACTAAATTACCATAATCACAATCATGTCAAGCGACGAAGGCGAAGTCTCTGCAACATTTCAATTTCCCTGTCCCAGAGTGACTGCCACATGCATCAAAGCATGACCAACAATTTCACTTTCGAGATTCGAAATGCGACGATATATGCGATTCCAGTGCATCGGGCTGGGCTTTCGGTTTCGGTTTCCAAACCAGAAGCGGAAGCCACCGTTTAAGTCAACGCACACACAACGTCGCCATCTGGCGATTAGACGCTTCAGCGCCATCCATCCAACCCAACAGATCCGATATCGGCCAGAAATCAGGGATCCAAGACATATATTCCCCATGGGGACACACATAGAAAGAAATTGTTGCGAATTTACTTTGATCATTTACCATGATTTTTGTATTTATAAAATGCAGTTTAAAAAACGAACCATTATTACTATTTCGAACTTGACCTCTTTGAACTTAAAAGTTCATAGCAAAGGCTGTGAAAAACTATCATTTTTAGACAACTTCAACTCAAATAAATTACTTAAAAAATTTGTTTAACTGATTTCAAGAAAACTATGATGAAAAAAATAACTAAATACCTTTTAATAATTCTTAAAAATAAAATAAACCTTCCTTTTTTGATATATAGACTTAAAGCAGAGCCTTTAGGGAATAATAATTCTTAAAAATAAAATAAACCTTTTTTATATGAGATATAAAGTCCCTGCAGAACCTTCATGGAATAATATTAGTAACACAATTATTTACAATTACTCATTGAGTCTGAAGAATTACAAGTCTAAGAAAATATTATGTTTTATAATTTACATTTTCCCATTTCTGGCTGTGTGCTCGGCGACATTTTGGCGACGCTTGGTTGCATTTTGTTGAGCACACTCCGTGGACTCCGACTCCGAGGACGTTGTAAGTATGTAATGTGGCTCGTGTGGCATGTCATGGCTCCAGTGGCGCGATAAATGCTCATTTCGCTTTCTATCAGCGTCTCGCGGCAGTCTAATGGAGGCTTAATTATGCTACACTGGCGGCGTGCCCTCGTCTGTCGCATAAATTACGCCGAGCAATGCCTTGATTTATTGTTTACTTATAGTTTCGTTTTTTATTTTTGCTAATGCCTTACCTTTTTTTTTCTTTATCTTGCAGCAGTGACTTGACAATATGGCGGTGAGGTCGTAGACTCCGAGCGAGTAGATTAAGGGGCAGGAAAAAAAAAACACCGAAACGACACCGAAGGCAAACAAGGAACCAACACAAAAATGTCCGGCAATCAACAACAGCAGCAGCAGCAACAACAACAACAGCAACAAAAGTCATTAACCAACACGGCAGCAAGTTCAGCAACTACAAACGGAGCAACAAGCTCTTTAAACAATAATTTGATAAAAATAAATAGCGTTGACAAAATAATAGGCAAAGCCCAGGCAGCGGCGCAGGCAATTAACAAACATCAGCAGCAACAGCAGCAGCAGCAGCAGCAACATATCCATCAGAGACGCTCTTTGTTACCAGGAACGGCAGCAACATCAGCAGCGGCAGCTCCAACTCCACACTCAACGCAGCAACAAAGCGGAACGCCGGCGGCGCAGTCGCCAGCCCAAAAACAGCAGCAGCAGCAGCAGCAATCACACCAATTGCAGACCGTGGCCACAATACACCAGCAGCACTCGACGCAGCAGCAGCAGCAGCAGCAGCATCATCATCAGGCATTGACTTCCCGCCTGCCCATCCAACAGCAATCGGCTAAAGAATTGCCTAATCTTGCTAGCCAGCAGCAGCTGCAGCCACCGCAGCAACGTCGCAGCTTCTACCAGTTGCAACAGCAGCAGCAGCAGCAATCTCTGCGCAGCCCGCAGCTAAAAGCACCGGCACCCGCCCACTCCATACCGCCAAGGTATCAGCCACCGCCGCAGCCAGGAACCGGGATACTCAAGCCCCACTTGCCCATCAAGTATCCGCCGGATATACCGCAGCTATCGAGCATCTACATACCAGACTCTTTAAAGCAGCAGCAGCAGCATTCGCGCTATCTGCAACACCAGACGGGAGCGAAGGTCGGACAGGGACAGCAGGCACAGGCACAGGATATGCTGAAGTTTGTGCGCAAGCCCGACCAGGAGCATCCATCGCCCAATGCCTCGGTCACGTCCAGCGGCACGGGTATACCGTCGACCAACGGCGGTGGCCGATTGACCGCCGAACAGAACCGTCAGCTGCAGTCGCTGGTCAATGAGCTGCGAGCACTAAAAGAGCAGAACCAGCGTCTGCTGGACGACAACCAGGAGCTGAGGGATCTGTGCTGTTTCCTCGACGACGATCGGCAAAAAGGCCGTAAGCTGGCCAGAGAGTGGCAGCGATTCGGGCGCTACACGGCCAGCGTGATGCGCCAGGAGGTGGCAGCCTATCAGGTGAGAGTGGAAGGTGATTAAAAATCCAGAATATAATATTTTAATTACTATTTTTGTTATAGAACAAACTACGTCAGCTGGATGATAAGCAACAGGAGCTAATCACCGATAATTTGGAGCTCAAGGAGCTCTGCCTGTATCTGGACGAGGAGCGAGCTCATGTGGCTGCGAATGCACTATGCGCCGGTTGCGGTGCCGCCACCAGAAACGCGCTGCGCGATGACGGCGATGGCTCCAGCTCCAGTACCAATGCCGATGAAACCATCACCGCGTTACGCAACTATGCAGAGCAAAGGCAACTGCCACAGGTGAGAGTTAATAAGAAATTTATAAAAATATAAACAATTAACTTAAACTGTTATCTTTTAAATTTCCTTTTGTCAGGATCTACGTCATGCCCACACGCTGAACGACCAAACACTGCAGTATGTGCGCTCGCTGGAGCGGCGCATCCAGCAATTGGAAGAGGAGCGCACCACGCCAACGACGGCGACTACGACGCCAACGCCGCAGAATACGCCCACGCCAATGGCAGCAACGTCTGCAGCAACGCCAACACTAACACCAACAGCACCAGCCAAATCATCACCCTCGCCGCATCACCATCAGCATCAGCACCCACAACAGACCCAGAAGCAACAGCAGGACATTGTGGCCGCTGCAGCGGCAGCAGCTGCTGCCATTCAACTACCAGAACCGATTGCCGGACGCCCCGAAGCGGTAGTGCGTGCGCTTCAGGTCCTCGAGGTGCGGGAACAGCTGGAACGCGACCGTCTGGGCAACTTGGCCGGCAGTGCCCTCGACCAGATGGATGATGGCGAGAAGGCGCTGGTCCGGGAGATGTGCAATGTGGTGTGGCGCAAACTAGAGGGCAGTCCGCCCCATGGACCAGCGGCACTGGAGCCGCTCTAAGCGAACCGAGGAATGAATTGAGAGAGAGAGCAGCGGGCTAACACCTAGACTCTAATGTTTAATGCTAACTTATGCCGTAATATTTAACCCTAAACATATTGTACAAAGCTCAAAACCACAACCTAAGCTTAAGCTAAAGCGCAAGAATACTCAAATAATATTTGGAATGCTCCATTAACTGATTTAAATGGGAAAAAGAAAGCGATTACTTAATGTAAAATCAACCTTAACCCTTTTTAATTGTGTACTTTAATGTAACTATGTTTATATTCAGCTTCCAAATCGAGCTTTAACTGGTCTTAAAGCTGTACGATTTGGATGCGAATGGATAGCTGTAGCCCGATGACTCCACGAAAATCAAATAATCAACGCAATTGTTGTTTATTTTCGATTTGGATCGATATCTATTTTTTTTTTGTAATTGAATGATCACTCTTTTTAATTAGTTTGTAACTCTACGGATCAGTTGATGGGGCATACTCATCATTATATTATTTTTTACCTATTGTAAAACTTTGACTGTTATTTTTGAATATGCCAACTTTCAATGAACATTTTTCGCTAACTCGAAATATACAATGCAACAAATATATATTTCCAAAACTCATTACAATGGTGCTCTTTTGCTTTGCGTGGGTTATATCCAAAATGTAGAACGCTGATTCACTGCTACGAGTAAATATATATCTACATTCTGTAATAGATCTGGCTTTCTACGCTTTGCTGGACCTTACATGATCGCTTACCTACTCACATACATATATATATACATATGTTTATATGTACGTTGTTTGTTTCGAGACGAAACGTAAATTACCGCCGAGCTGTTTAACCTGATTTTTCTTGGCCAATTTCTGGCCGTATCACATTCATTCAGAAAGATCGCCGCTTCTGGGACAGGATGATGCAGCAAGAAATTGCACACACAAGCTGCAAGCCGCCAACCCACTTTTGGCTGTTCTCTGTTGTTGTTGTTCTCGATTCGCATACTCTATCGCAGGGGGTATACTTAGTTCGAGAGGGAACTTGGAAAGATTGTGTTTTTGATTTATATATTAATCAGCATTGCTAGTTTTGTGATTTTTATTTTAGAAGCTTGAGAAAAAATTGGAAGTTTACATTGCTTACAATTTTTATTTACAAAATTTCAAAAAATATATATAAATCTTCTCCATTTCTCAAGATATCTTCATCTGCTTTCGGATATATACTTTTTTTCTTATTTTAGAACTTCGGATTGAATTTTATAAAAATCGGAATAGAAGAAAATGCAAAACTGTAATTGTAAAACTGCAAAAATAATATTCAAATATACTTAGATCAGGGAATGTTCCGATTATTTTATTAAGGCTGCGATTTGGATCAAATTTATACTTTTATAATTCGTTTAAATCAGTTTAATTATTAATTCTTCCATTTTGGAATTATATTTGAAAATTTACAGGAGTTTTACAAGATCCTCAGAGGACTTTTGCAAAAATTTGCATTAAAAACTTTAAATTTTCTTTCCTCCTTAAAAATTATCCTAATTGTTCATTTACTCTTGAATATATAGGTTTGTAAACTGTGTAAAAAAGTCGTCTTTAAGTATTTCATTCATTCATTGTCCGCGGATGCCTCGGTTGCGCCTCAGAGCTTCGAGGCGCGAAGATGTGAGTTTTAAATTTACTGCCATTAAATATGCAACCCCTTTCCTTGGGTTTATTTTCATTTTATTTTTGTTCCGGGATAAGAATCAGTTGGGGAGCGTGTGAAAAAAATTAAGGAACTTAACGCCAGAAAGGAGAATGAATTTAAATTTAAATATAAAGGGTAATAAAAATAAATAATATGATAATAAATTTATTAAATCGATTTGAAATTGAATTAAAAATCTGCAAAGAATCAAAGGAAGAACTTAATGTGAGAGAGGAGTAAGAATTGAAATTAAAATTAAGGGAATAGAAATAAATAAGATGGTAATAAAAAAATTAAATCATTGATTAGAAATTGAATTAAAAATGTGCTATAAATCTACCAAGAATCGTTTTGATTTAACTTTGGAACAAATTAACTATTTGAGGTATTATCTATTTTATAAGATAAAAAACTAGTAAAAGTTTTAGGTTTTCTTATAAAATATTTTCCTTTATACTCTTTCATCTTAAAATGTGGGAAGTTCCTATTTTATAAGATAAAAAACTAGTAAAAGTTTTAGTTTTTTTTATAAAATATTTTCTTTTATACTCTTTCATCTTAAAATGTGGGAAGTTTGCTCTCAATACTTGACACACTTTGGGCCCTCGTCTAAATGGAACATTACACCGCCGAAAATAGCAAATAAGCGGAGATTATTGAAGAGAAACGACTCTGGTGGGAAAAGCAGTTCCAGACACAACCGCCAAGTCAGCAGAGGCAGAGTCGGACTCAGACTCTGAGTAAGATCCCAGCAGCATCCGCACATCTCGGAAGATGGAGACGGGCGCACTTTTCATCCAACTTCGCAGCGAAACGCACGCGCGAAAAAAAGTAATCGGAGTGCGCTGAAAACGAAGGAGTCGTTGCATCTGGACACATGGCATTGGATGCGGACATGGACATGGAAGCCATAAAAATGCTGTCGTCGTCCAACCAGTCCAACTCCGAATCCAAATGCCAAGCAGCCGCGCTATTACGACGCAAAAGCATCGGGTTCAGTGCGAGAAAAAAGAAAGTTATTGAAGCCGGTTGCTCGGACCGTTCTACTGTCCACCTCCACACTCCACTCCCCTGCTCGCTCCTCGGTGCACTTTGCATACTGATCTTCCAGTTGAGCCGCCTGACTCCATCGATACACTCTTTTTCGCTAACCAACGAGACAACGGCCTGGCCAGCCATGCATCATTACGATATTTGGAACGATCACTTAATGGAGTCCGGTGAACGGGAGGAGGCGTTGATGGGCCACGAGGGAGACCTTGAAGCACAGCAGGAGCTTGGAGTGGAGATGCACCATCATCCGGACATCTCGGATGGGAAATGGAATCGGACAATCAGCAGAGAGGGAAAAGGTAAGCTCAATATCTTTATAAAATAATAAATAATATGACTTAACTCTTTGTTCTCACCAGTGATCCACCTATTCCCCGTGCCCGTCGATGGGGACTGCATGTCCGACGATGGACGTCGGATGGGCAACTGCCTTAATGCCTACGAGTGCCGGCAGAAGGATGGCCAGGCGCGGGGTGAGTGCGCCATGGGATTCGGCGTCTGTTGTGTATTCCTTGCCAACTGCAACACCACAATTTCCAACAATATTACGTATATCGTGTCGCCGGGTTTCCCCAGCTTTATGCCCAGCAATTTCAGCGGCTGCCGTTTTCGAGTAAAAATGATGAGCGACGACATAAGCCAGGTGCGGATCGACTTCCATCACCTTACACTGGGTCAGCCCAATCGCAGGACCGGTGTTTGCGAGGGGGATGTCTTTAGCATAGAAGGTGGACCCGGTGGAAATATCACAATTTGTGGCCAAAACAGTGGACAGCATTGTGAGTTTAAATTTAAATCTAAATCTTTAAGAACCTCTAATTATATTCCTTTTATATTTCAGTATATTACGATGTTGGTTCTCGGGTCTCGCCACGACAATCCACTTTGTACGGAAGCCTGCGTCCTATCGACAGAACTAATAGCAGTTCTTCCAATGCCACCTCAACGGGGGGAGATCGTTTTATAGACATCAATCTCAATCTATCCAATCGGTTTTTGCCGCTTCGCATCTGGGAGATGAGCGTTACCCAGATTCCTTTTAGTCAACGAGCTCCTGCCGGTTGCCTGCAATATCATACCGGGATTGAGGGCGTCATGCAGACCTTTAACTATGCCGAAAATGGCCGACATTTGGCCAATCAAAACTATAGAATTTGTGTTCGCCAGGAGCTGGACATGTGCTCGATCATGTATCAGCCGTGCGATGAGCAATCCTTTAGGATTGGCGGCGGTGGACGAATGGCCACGCGAGCTGGTGAAGTAACAATGGGAACAACAAGCTCCGTGCAACAATCGGATGCTGCAAGCACCGCGGGAACATTGGGGAATGGTTTAATGACAACAACAGCACCCACGTCCACCACACTTATGCAAATGCTAACCAACATGGCAAACTCCACCACGTCCAGTCTAATGTCCATGATGTCCATGAGTAACTCCAGTTCAGCTGCAGCTCCAACCAGCACTAGCAGCAGCAGCAGCAGCAGCAGCACGCCTGCAAAGAGCACGACGACGACAACAACATCGACCACAGCCACTCCTCTTCGTTCCAGTACGGCGGCTTCTTCCACTTCCTCGGCAGCACCGTCATCCTCGCCAGCCAGCGACGACGTTGAGGGCTCCGGCGGCGAGGATGGGACAGCTAACGATGACGACGATGGGGGCTTCCTGTTCTTCCGAAGTCCACCCACAACCGAGGAGCCGGGCGTATCGCGACGTCCGCGTCCGGTGAGTGGTGGCTTCGATATCCTGGGCTTCATACGCAATGCCTTCGATTTGCAGTTGCGCCGCCGGAGACGACGCCAGGCCCGCCAGTTCTTGAGCACCTGTTCGGACAGGATAACGATGCCGTGCATCATCGAAGATTTCATTGGCACAGGACTTGGGCCGCTGCCCGGCTGCGAGCCCATCCATTGCGGTGCCCAGTTCTGCTCCTCGGGCGCGTGGCCATGTCGCATCGAGAGCACCGTAACTCCGTTCTACATTGGCGTTCATTTCGGCAACGGGCTAGATCCTGGCAAGGGAAGTGCCGAGGACAATGTGGGAGCCTGTTTGCGTTTCTCCCAAGTGCAGTGCATGTAAAGGTTCGTTTTGTTTTAGAAAATAAAGAAAAAGAATTAGAAATATATTCTGTATTCAAATTATTTATTGTTTAATGATTTTTTTGGAAACAAGCTTCTAAAAAAACATAAAAACTTAAAGTCTATATAAAGACTGTGTTAGTATTCATTCACCCAAACGAGGCACCTTTAAATATTTGTCAAAAAATACTTTCTTATATACATTTCATTGATGATAATGGAGAGATTCTTTCCCTTTAACTTATATTTGGGGTAGATAATCGGAGTTTTCTAAGACTTTCTAATATCGGTTGTAAGCTTATGTTCATTTTGATCGTTTGCTAAATGAGATTTCATTTCTTTTTATAGTTTCTTTTGCTTATGTTTTATCTTATCGAATTAAATGTTTGCCAATCATTTTGTGCAAATGTGATGTGTTGTGCAAACAGAAAAAAGATTAGTAAATAAAAGCTTCATTGAAATGTTTGCTTATGGATTATCTTATCGAATTAAATGTTGACAAATCAGTTTGTGCAAATGTGATGCAAAGCTTCAGTTGAATGAATCGACTTCGCGAACTTTGTGCGTTTTATGTGGGAATCTTATCACTTGGAATGTGAGGATTGCCATAAAAAAAAGAAAGCAAAGAACATAGTTCAATAAAAATTAGTGGCCATTCCCAGGGCAATTATGATTCTTTGGTTATCAGCGGTGAACCCCAAACTGGACTATGATTATGATTACGATTACTTTAGAAATACTCGCCCGACGCCTTATAGGTCCGCGGGCAGTTCTGTTCGGCGTACTTGGCGTAGGCGCTTCTCGTGCCTCGCTTTATCTTCAGCGTGCTCGAGTGCTTGTTCCACACGTGCACCACATACGAGTCCTTGGTGAGGTCCATTGTCTGTGGCAGTTTTTCGGGCTCAAAGAAGTCCCGCCACTGTTTCCATGGAACGGCATAGAAAGCTTCGCGTCCGAATACCTTAAAGCCCAGACAACGCTTGTGATCCTTCTGCATCACTTCAATGTCCTTCGTGCCGCAGATTTTCTGCGCCACACGAGTTATCACGCCGGGACCGTTGTTGCCCCAATCCTTGCCATCAAAGTTCAGCTGCAAGTCGCGCAAACAAGCCTCGGCGATTTCATGACCAAATCCCTTATCCGCCAGACTCATCACGCCCGCCGCCAAGTGCGTGTTGGACTCGGCGCCAGTATAGTTCGGTGGAACCTCCTCCATGCTGCGCAGCACCACCACATCCATGTCCAGATAGAGGCCGCCGTAGCGATAGAGCGTTAGGTAGCGCAGGAAATCCGAAATGTGCGAGAAGAGATAACTAAACAAAAGGAATAAACGATGTAGAAAGTAGGTTTAGGTTAATACTCCTCTCCCCTCACCTTGACAAAAACAAGCTCCCATCTTTGAGCCACTCCTCGATGGGTGTTCCGGCAGCATAACTCCAGAGATTCAGTCGCCGCAAATGCACATTGCTGTAGCTTAAAATGGCTTCAACCAACGGCTGCTGCGTATGGTTGCTCCTTCGAAATGTGGGACCGGCGAACAAGACAAACACCTGGAAATTCGGATTATGCAACGCCGCGGACTCGATTGCGCAGGCCTGGCGGGCGGTTAGCTCCATTAGTTTGTACTTTCTCCTCTTTGTCTGCCGGCAGCTCGTCTCGTGAAAGAAGATGCTGCGTCCTGGGACGGGCTTCGGCTCCGCGAGCAACACATCCTCCAGCGGACTGACGTCCAAGTCACCGATCGGCGACTGCGTCGCCATTCCCTTTGTGTCCATGAAACATAGTTGGTTCTCATTTGTCCGGTTGTACGTGAGCGTGATGCCAACTAATAGCAGTGCGATCAGGATGAAGAACAGCAGGCGCAGTCTTCCGTTGTGCAGGAAGCGCGCCATCAACATGGGCACGCGCAGGATCATGGCGATGAGATCTGTGATTAAATGAAAGAAAAACAGCTTAAATGGTGTACAATAGCGGGCATTGTGCTGCAAACACATACTGTGGGGTTGCGGTTACTCCGTCATTGCTTCCTTTGTTCAAATAAACACCGCTTGCTGATAAGAAAACTCTTTCTCGAAGGGGCGGAAAAATGTTTACCGATGCGGGTTTTGCAACAAAAATCAGACCACAACAAGTGCTGAGCAGTGTGACCAGACCGCATCACAGAAATACCGAAATTAAGGTCCTCGGTCCACTTCCTTCCAGGACCACAGGTGGCACTCGTTTATATAAAATATAAAAATATAAAATATAAATATAAAACTATAAAATATAAATATAAAAATATAAAAATATAAAAATATAAAATATAAATATAAAAATATAAAATATAAATATAAAAATATAAAATATAAATATATAAATCTTTAGTTATTAATTACCTATTTTAGATTTTAAACAAATTTAAACATAATTTAATATTTATGATTATATTTTATAAGAATAAAATTTATATTGGATTATTAGATATCCTTTTTTGTCAAATGAAAAAAGATATGTATTTAATAATTATATTTTTATCAAATTCAAGGCTTTATTTTAAAGAAAGATAACCTAACTTTATTTAAGGATTTTAATATAATTATAATAAATATATGATATAAATAATAAATAATAACTGTATTTAAGGGTTTTAATATAATTATAATTAATATAATATTAAATAAATTATAAATAGAGATATGTTGAAAAATCAAACAAAGTAAAGTCAAAATTCCTTAAATTAACCTACAAATGTTTAAAGTTGTACAGTTAAAGTTGTTAATTTTCTCGATTTAAATAAAATTAAAATTGAAATTATTTAAAAATTAACATATCTCGAACTAGATTTAAAAAAAAAGGTTAAAAAACCACAAAGCTTATAATTTTAGTTCTGTTAATTTCTCGATTGCTTCTATGACATAAATAATATACAAATATATGATATAAATAATAATGAGAACAGAAAGAATATTATCTACACGGTTTTATTTTTATTATTATGATTTTATTGTAATAACAAATTTAATTTATAAATTACAGGCTGAAAATCTGCACAGTTGTATTTATTGCTTTAAAACTATCAGACTAATTGGCGAAAAAAAAAACGGACACGGCTAAATCGACTCGGCTGTTGATGCTGATCACGAATATATATATACTTTAGTAGGTTCGATTTGGGTTGAAAATTCTGGCTAAAATTAAAATTTTCCGCAAGGGTATACAAATATTAATCGATGCCTAAAATGTTATATATTAAATTCCTTCTATAATATAGGAAAATTATGATATTCTTCTGAACTAGTTCAGGAAAGTAACAAGTTCACTTTTCGCAGTTCACAAAAAAAGTGGACAGCCTTATCCCACAGATTCCGCAAAGGGCGGCAGCCCCTTATCACAATGCCCCGCATTTCTGCAGTATTCGAGAAGCGGTCACACTGGCCAAAAAGCGGCATTGAGGGAAAAGAATTTTCCGAAATTTTTGTTTCAATTATCGTGTATTGGCCGGCGCACACAACGACCGGTAGACGTAGCCACGCTCTCACCCCCCTTTAACCATATAGCAAAATAGTGAAATGAATGTTCCTCCTAGCGTTGGCAATGGAGGAGGAGGAGCGCCGCCGGGCAGGGGCATGGGATACACGCCGCCGACTGCGATAGTGCCACAGTTTCCGCCGCCCGGATTCGCCGCTGCCCCGCCCCCGCCCGAGCTAGCGGCAGCATTTGGGGTGATGGCCACCAGCACGGAGTGGACGGAGCACAAGGCGCCGGACGGAAGGCCGTACTACTACAATCAGAACACGAAGCAGAGCTCGTGGGAGAAGCCCGAGGCGCTGATGACGCCCGCGGAGCTGCTGCACAATCAGTGCCCGTGGAAGGAGTACCGATCGGATACGGGCAAGGTCTACTACCACAACGTGGCCACCAAGGAGACCTGCTGGGAGCCACCACCAGAATACGTGGACATGAAGGCCAAGGCCAAGGCGGAAGAGTAAGTAAAAGCAAGGAAAAAATGTTAAAATAATACTAAAAATCACATTATCTTTCTCGCAGAGCGGCGGCTGCTGCCAAGGCCGTGGCCGCCATGACCTCCTCGAGCTTGGCGGGCATGGTTCCGCACGCTGCTCTGGCCAATATTCTGCCAGCGGCGTTGCCTGCAGCTCCAAGGATACCCACGCCCGAGATACATTCACCTCTGACGCCGAGCAGCAACGAGAACTCTTCCTCGGCCTTGGACCAGGCAATGGCGGCCACTTTGGCGGCCATCGAGGTGCCGCAACAGAATGGTAAGGAAACATACTTCCCACTTTCCACCGCTAACACCTCACTCTCTCCCTTTCAGCCAAAAAGGACGACAAATCGGATGCAAATGTTACCTTCAAGGACAAGCGCGAGGCAATTGAGGCTTTTAAGGAGCTGCTGAGAGATCGCAACGTGCCCTCGAACGCCAACTGGGATCAGTGTGTGAAGATCATATCAAAGGATCCGCGCTATGCGGCCTTCAAGAACCTCAACGAACGCAAGCAGACTTTTAATGCCTACAAAACGCAGAAGCTGAAGGACGAACGGGAGGAGTCGCGCCTCAAAGCCAAGAAGGCCAAGGAGGACCTCGAGCAGTTTCTCATGTCCAGCGACAAGATGAATTCGCAAATGAAGTACTTTCGCTGCGAGGAAGTCTTTGCCGGCACGCGAGCATGGACGGTGGTGCCCGAGGCGGATCGGCGGGATATATACGAGGATTGTATATTTAATTTAGCGAAACGCGAGAAGGAGGAGGCGCGGCTACTGAAAAAGCGAAACATGAAGGTCCTCGGCGAGCTTTTAGAGTCGATGACGTCCATTAATCATGCCACAACCTGGTCAGAGGCTCAGGTCATGCTTCTGGACAATGCTGCCTTCAAGAACGATGTCACGCTGCTGGGCATGGACAAGGAGGATGCGCTCATTGTATTCGAGGAGCACATACGCACCCTGGAGAAGGAGGAGGACGAGGAGCGCGAGCGGGAAAAGAAGCGAATGAAGCGACAGCAGCGCAAGAACAGGGATGCATTTTTAGCGCTCCTCGACTCGCTGCACGAGGAGGGCAAGCTTACCTCCATGTCGCTCTGGGTGGAGCTGTATCCCATCATATCCGCCGACCTAAGATTCTCCGCCATGCTCGGCCAGAGCGGCTCCACGCCGCTCGATCTGTTCAAGTTCTATGTGGAGAACTTAAAAGCACGCTTCCATGATGAAAAGAAGATCATTCGGGAGATCCTCAAGGAGAAGACGTTTGTGGTCCAGGCAAAGACTTCCTTTGAGGACTTTGCCACGGTTGTGTGTGAGGATAAACGATCGGCCAGCCTGGATGCGGGCAACGTAAAGCTCACCTACAATTCCCTGCTCGATAAGGTTAAAAGATAACTCTTTAAATTAGTTTCCTTTTATATAAATTATCCCTTTTTCCAGGCGGAGGCCATTGAAAAGGAACGCCTGAAGGAGGAGGTACGTCGTCTAAGGAAACTCGAGAACGAGATCAAGAACGAGTGGCTGGAGGCGAACGTTTCTGTGGCCGAACCGTACGACAGTGCCAAGAAGCTAGTGGAGCATTTGGAGGCGTTTGCTTTATACGAAAAGGAAATCGGTGTGGAGAAGATCTGGGAGGACTTTATCAAGGAGAGCGAGGATGCGTGCAGTCATCATCACTCGCGATCGCGCAAATCGAAGAAGAACAAGAAGCACAAGAAACGAATTCGGTCCACGTCTAGATCGGACATTGAGAACGAGCTGGTTGAAGGTCTAAAGTCAAAGCGAAGACGCTCCAAGTCGCGATCGGTACGAAAGCGAATTTAATTTCGTTTTTCTAACTTTAACTAATTGTATATTTTGTTTATAGCATTCCCTCAGCTCGATTGGCAGCATCGACAGCGAAAAGCTGCTGAAGAAGAAAAAGAAGCGCAAGAACAAACTGCGAGGCGTATGTAGAAAGCTGACAAGCATAAGAATCCCTTTTAATTTTGATTTTCGTTTCTTTTCAGTCCTCCTGCGAGTCGGATATTGCTGGCAATCTAACGCCCGGCACACAGGCACTCCTGCAGAACGATCCCAACTCTGCACACTCGCCGGCCAAGAAGAAGAAGAAGGAGAAGCGCACGAAGAAGGACAAGGATGGCAAGCAGCGGCATAACCGACACAGCAATCGCTCTGCCACGCCCCTCAGTCCTGCCCAGTCCATGGAGTCGGCGGGGTCGCGCAACGAGGAGCTGACGCTAAGCGACGGCGAGCTGGAATCAAAGCGAGCTGCCTTGCTGGCCCAACTGAGCGAGCAGCTGGACGAGTGACCAAGCGGGCGGCAGGCGTTGAGCCTCACCCGACACAGCCGACAGCGTGCGGTGCCCGCCTCCAGCTCCAGCTAAGAAGAGGAGAGAGGCCAGCAGCAGGCCACCTCAGACTCAGTAGCGCTACTTAGCCACTCCTCCGCCTCCGCCTAGCCACGTTAAGATCCAGCTCTCCGCGCAGCAAAACTCTAATGTAATTTCTTAGTTGCTATAAGTCGATCGTGTAAATGAGAATTAAAGCTAAAAAGTCAGTTTTAAATTATAAACAAAACAAAGATTTCGAGTCTCTGCAGTATAATAAATGAAAAATGAGAATTTAAGTACATCCAGATCTGTGTCGATTGATCCATTGGTTTATTCTATAAGCGCTGAGAGTCGAAATATAAAAATAGGTCTTAAGATCGTCAAAATTTGTTTTTTGAACTCGTAAAGATCCTTTAAGGGTCGTAAATTAAGAGGAAAACACCGAAAGCCGATGTGAAGTATTGACAACAAGAAAGGAAGCTAACTTCGGCACATCGAAGCTTGTATACTTTTGCCAATATATTATATATACATATATATGTATATAAAGATATATATTATATATAATAATATTTTCATTTCTAGTATAACATAAATTATATATATTTGAATACTTTCATATCCATTTCATTTTAAAAGTTTTCTTTTCTTTTCAAATTTTTACTGTTGCAGTTTTACGTTTTTCTCAGCTTTTGCCAAACCTTCCCATGGTAGCTATATGGCTTTATAGTCCGATTTTCATAAAATTAAAACAATAACTCGGAAATAATACAAAATGACTTCATATCAGAGTAGATAAAAATATTATTTGAAAAATAGCAAAGTCAATTTGTATATTTTTTCAGGGTGTTATAATTTTAGTCAGTTCAGTTTGCAGGAAAAAATTCTTTTCTTAATTTTTTGGAAATTTTATAATCGATTAAATTCTCAAAAATTAAAAAGAAGAATTAATTTCAAAAATTTTAAATGTAATATGTTGATTTTTTAGTCTTTTAAAAAATAGCAAAGAAAAGTTTTCCGAATGTAAATTAATGCATTTTTGGCTTAGTTATAATTATTTTTATGATTTTTTTTTCGAAATTCTATGCCGTTAAAATTCTCAAAAATTAAAAAAAAAAAATTTTATTTTTTAAATTTAATATGCTGATTTATTAATCTATTAAAATTTAGCACAAAAAAGTTTTTGGGCGCAAATTTAATGCATTTTTGGATTGGTTATAAAGATTTCCAAAAGTTAGCTCTCTTTTGAGGTTCTTTAACTCCCCAAAAATCGTAGAACGATTTGTGCTATTTTTTAAAAATATTATCGGATCGTTCTAATGGTAACTATATGATTGAACTGAACGATGCGGCTCGTTCCGACTTATATACGAGTTACAATATATAGAAGACTATCTGCAAAGTTTCATAGATTCATGAAATTGAGGGAGTAGTTTGCGTTCTGGAAGGTTATAAAATAATAGAACATTAAAATTGGTTTGATAAATCGAAAATTATTGAATTTGAAGTTAAAGCATCGGTATTATATAAACAAAAAAACTGACAGAATGAAGAGAATGAATGTCTGTCAAGAGGGAAATTTTGATATGATATAATGACATAAATTTTGCGTTCAATGTCATATCGAAAATATCTCTTATTTATGATATATTGAAAATCATCGTTTTTAATTTAATTTTGATGATCAAAAAGTAATATTTTATATATGTACATTTTTTTCCCCGATTCTTAATTTGGTATGATGCATGAAACAGCTTTAATCCAAGGCTCTATTATGAAATATAATATCGATTTATCGCTCATATGTCTTGAGCTCTTTTATCTGTACATTAAATTCAAAGATCCATATCCGTTTTTGTAGTTATAAAACACGAAATTAACTAGATTTTTTCAAGTTTTGTTTCGTTTAATGACATTTTCGACTTGAATCGTTCCGACAAACGCACAAAAAAATTGGAAAATCAGTTTGTATCTTGACGTAAAAACTAAAACTTGAACTCCTTGTACTTCTTTGTGGTCTTGGCCGGATCCGTTTGCTGGCGCTTGCGCTTCGACTTTTGTCGCGCCACATGTTCGGCCAACATGTCGGACAGATCCTCCTTTTGCAGATGATTCTGCTGTTCCCGCATCTGCTGCTCATAACGCTGGGCCATGGCGTCATTATCCATGTCCAATTCGCTGGGATCCAGCGCCAGTTCCACAATACCCTCGCGATCTGTGGTGGAACGAACTGGTGGCTGCTTATTAGCACCACCACCAGCACCACCGCTGACATCGTAGACATGCGTCGAGCCCATCATGGAGGCGCCTATGCGGTCCGTGCGCTTCTCAGGCAGAACTTGGTACAGCACGGGGGTTTCATTGCTTTAAGGAGAGAGATTATATCAATTAATTGAATTAGTTTCTTAAAGATTCTGCTTGACTTGACTTACTCCTCCATTTCCGCTTCGATTTTCTTTTTGCGCAGCTCAATGTTCTCGGGTGTTTCCATGCCAGCTGGGACGCTGGTGAGGCCTGAAGGCGTAACCAGGCCCTCGACTGGCGTTACCAAACCGGTCTCATCCTGCTGATCGCCCAAGTCTTCGCCGTCCTCCTCCTCCTCTTCGGAAGACTCTTCAGACTCGGATTCCAGTTCGCCCCATTGATTGCGCTCAATGTCAGCCTCATCGATGCCGTTCTAGAAATAAAATTCATTAAAATATATAATAGAAAAAGAGCTACTAATACTCACATCCAAGTCCAAAATGTTGGTTCCAAACACATCTCCATATAAAGGTTTTCCATTCTCATCCACCGGCGGCTTGCCCCATCCTCCAGCATGATAACCGAAGGATGTGCCCTCCGGAATGGGTGCATTCAAGCCGGGAATTTTCAGATTCGGATACGAAGGCGGCGGCCCGTAACGCTGCTGGGCTATGAGCCACGGTGGCGGAATCTTGTGCGAGTTGGGACCGACGGGCATGCCGAGGGCGATGCGCAGCTCTTCGGAGAGATCTCCGGGCTTCTTTTCTTTGAGACGGGTCTCGAACTCCTTGCCCTCGTAATACAGATCGCCGTGGATGGTCATGCGCGGCTTGGTCTGCCACTTGAAGAAGGCATCGTGTAGCTTTTGGTAGTCAATATCAATCTTGCCCATCTTTGGACGGACGCGTTCACGCATCTTCGCCTTGAGTGTCTTGGCATCCTCGCGCTCCTGCAGCGACTCACGCATCTCCATGATTCCGGTCTTCTTGATGAAGGCTGGCAGATCGAAGGGCGGCTTCTCAATGCCCCGCTTGCCCTGCAGATACTTGCGCTTGAAGCACCAATGACGGGGCACCTGGACTGTATTCCTGTAGGCTTTCAGTTGGACGAGCAACTTGGGATCCCGGGCCGTCACATCGTGCATCTCAACGACATCGGGACGGGAGACTAATTGCTTCAACTCGGCCACACTGAGACGGGTGAGTTTCTTGAGCTTTCGCTTGGACAGCTTCTCCTTGTCGTCCTTGTGCTCATCGTCCTCATCGGCGTCATCGTCCTCCTCATCGTTGAGTTTATCTGCGGTCTTTTTGTCCTTTGCCTGAGTATCCGAGTCCACAGAAGATTTATCCTTCTCGGCAGGCTTTGGCTTGTTCTCCAGCTTGAAGATCTCAAAGACGCGATAGAACTGCCGGTACATGGGAGCCAAGTCGGCAATGGTGATCTTTTCGGGCACATATCTGTTTGGAGATAGTGAAATATAATAATTTTTTAAAGGATAAACTGATAGTACAACTCACTCTATTGTCACATCATCCTCGTTAGCCTCCGTCGCCGTTTTTTTGTCTTTGTCCTTCTCATCGTGGCGATCCTTCTTTTTCCTGCTGCGACTCTCTTTCTGCTTATCCTTCTCTGCCGGCTGTTCGTCCTCGCTGCCTGGGGCCTTTGCCTCTTCGTTCTGCTGCTCCGCGGCCTCCTGCTCATCCGCTTGCTGCGCCAACTGCTGCTGCCGCTCGTACTCCAGCTGCTGGCGCACTTTCTTGTTCTGCTTCTTGCGTTTCTTTTTCTTCTTGTTCTTCTCCGCTTTGCTTTGCTTCCCCGGCTTGTCCCCGCCACTGCCATTCACATGGTTCTCGGCATCATCATCGCTGTCCTCGCCCACGTCGGCATCCTCGCCATCCTGCGTTGCGCCGCCGCTGCCGCCCTGCGAGTCGCCGTCGACAATGAACTCGGCTGCCCGTTGATCCTTTAGCGCCAGTACGTCCTCCAAGGCCTTGGGCAGCACCAGCTCGGCGGCCGACTTCTCAGCATCCGCACTGATGTCCTCGGAGACTTCGCCGGGGACACTTCCATTCCCATTCCCATTCCCATTAGCTGAAGCCGCCGAATTTTCTGGCTGCTGCTGGTCGAACCGTATAGACATCAGCGGGGTGGGCTGGCCGCCCTAAAAAAGAGGAATATTCAACGGAAGGAAGCACAGATTTTGTAATTAACTCACCTCGTTGTTCTGGTCCATAATTAATTAAAGAAATACAATTTATAAACAGCGAAAAACCAGCGATGCCAAAAAATAGTGCTGGGAAAAAAATCGATGTCACTATCGATAGAAGTGCCGAAAATTAACATTGTTTATTAGGAAACATGTATTATCGATTACCGATACATCGCTTATCATTTGTAAGGGAAATTAAAATAAATACGAACAAATAAGACACAATTCCGGGAATCCCATAAAGGTAGTAAAGTAGATTTAGTCATATGAATTACGTGTTTACAATGTAAAAAAAGTCAAACTCTTTATCATTAATTAAAACTTTATTTATTTAACAAACTGGTTTCAGTGCAAAATAATTTTCCATGGAATAGATAAGAAATGTGATCATTCAGGGGGAGTCACACGAAAGTAAGCTTATCAGTGAATTACGAATTAAAATTTCGCCACATCTGCGAACAAACTTTGGCTCTGTTCAACTCAAAAATGGCCTCAAGAGTCTTCCTTTGGATGTCATCTTGGGTGTCGGCCGTGTTTTGTGCTGGCGTGCTTTGTGGCGGATCCTTGGGCTTCCCCTGATCCACATCCGGCTTCACTTCGTTCGCAGCTTTGACTACTTCCTTCTTCTCAGAGTCCGACATTTTAACTTGACGTTACCCCGTTCTGTGCCTTTATGAATAAAAGCAACTGAATGACTTTTGTCGTTGCTTTGCTGTCTAGCTAATCGAATGTTTCAGATCGATAAAGAAACAACGAGTTATCGAATATTTAAGTTTCAACGCATTGATTATTTCGTGAGCTTCAAGACTCTGATTATTACTTCTTATTTATTTACTTTAAATAAAAACAAATTAAGGTTAACGGTTAAACTTATTATTTTTGTTATTTATTGTATGGTCATATATGTTGCGCAACATCTAGTATAGATAAGATAAGAAATATTTTCTGTAGGGAATCCCCTTGGGAATACTTGAAGATGCTCTTATCGGTCTGAGTCAGCATTCTGTTATTACGAATTGAAAATATTCCACATTTGCTGTGCAATTCTGGCTTGTTGTAAGGCAAACATGGCCTCGAGATACTTTCTCTGGTTGTCCTTTTGGGCTTGGTCGGCGGTAACATCTCCTGTGGAAGGATTGGTTGGGATTCCTTGGACATCCTTCTGCTCTTCGGCCGGAAAGTTGCCTTTTGTTTTAAGAAGTAAATCAGATTAATTAAAAAATTAATTTTTTTACTTTTTTATACAAATACCTATGCTCTTGGCATAAACACTGGTTAAAGCAAAGATTAGTACGCAACAAAAGATAATATTCATATTGGCGCTTTTAGGATGAACTGATCTTGGTCTGGACCAAACGGGAATTTATATATCAGAGGCATAACTCGATTGGCACGTTTTCGTGTTGTTATCGAATACACAAGGGCTGGAAAAAGTGAATAAAATCTGTGCTAGATATCCGCCAGATTTAGCGGCCAAAAAGCTAACTAGGTAGCATTTTTCTGACAAAAAATAAGCTAAAAATTAAAAAAATATATATATATTTTATTAAAATAAACACCTTAACTTTCTTTCTATGTTAATATAACAAGATGATTTTATCAATTTCGGATTTTAAATAAACCATATTGATAGTACAAATATTATATAAATACATATTATTTATTTTTTTATCCCGCAACATATAATTACAAAACGTAGTAATAGTTTTTATCAAACAATTGCAAATTTTGCTTAAATATAAAAGATGTTTAATTACTAAATTCAGCTATTTTTAAGGCTATGATCTAGCTGATAATTCATAGGCGGGAAAATAGCTGAACCGGCAACGCTGCCACAAACACAGTAATTGCAATTTTCCGAAAACTAAAAAACAGAAGAGCCAGCGACAGCGACAGCGATAAGCGATAAGCATTTTCTACTTTTATACAACGCAGCAAAGAAAGAAAATAACCTCAGGACAATGACGGATCTGCGCAACGAGATGGACAGTGACCTGGACCAGAACTATTCGCTGAACAGCAACGCGGATCCGAAGAACATGCAGGAGCTGACCATATACGTGAGTAATTCCGAACCGAATCAGAGTCCGGAAACGGAAACCCACCCATAAGTAGAGATTGTAATGAGAGCACCGCCTGTACCTGTACCCGCCTGTTCACAGGTACAAAATCTGTTGCAGAACGTGCAGGACAAGTTCCAGACGATGTCCGACCAGATAATAACGCGCATCGACGACATGGGCAACCGGATCGACGATCTGGAGAAGAGCATCGCGGACCTGATGAACCAGGCTGGTATCGAGGGACAGGGACCGGAGAAATGAGATCCGTAGAGCAAGGCAAGGCCTTCCTTCAGCCACGCCCAGTAGCTGGACGCAGATGTAGAGATCCTTTCCCATAAAGTAAACATCGAAACATCGCACCTTTGGCACGCAGTCACACCCATCAAGTTTACAATTCCAGGCTCTCACGTTCATTTAATCTCTTCCCCACCACATTTGCTCATCCCGTTTATTGCGTAGTTTTAAGTTTCATAATTTGTAAGTAACGTAATTCCAATAATTTTGAATTATTGCCGTTTTTAGTTTCTATTTATAAATTGAATTAAAAACAACAACAAATTGTGAATTGTAAATGTAACTAGTTTTAGTGGTTTGAGTTCGGTTTCGAGGACTTCGATTCAACAATGGTTACCTGGCGACCGGCTACCGACTTCCGCCTTCTCACCTGCAGAGAAGGGGGGTTTATTTGGGAGAAAGGGGAAGAGAAGGGGAAGAGAATGAGAATATTGTCATTTCCGCATGATTAGTTATGCTATGCATACATTTATTCTTGTTTATTTGGGCCAAATAATGCAATTCGTGAGGCGTGACCATTAAAAGGGGGAATATGCAAATCAGTGTTGTCTCAAAGTTAATGTCAGTTAAATATATAAAAAGGGAGCAAAGGAAAACGGATTTTAGTAGTTTAGTTTTGGTTTAGGAAACTTTGAGCACAACTTTATGTGTACAAGTATTCATTAATGTTTTAATGAAAGCTTAAACTGAGAGATAACTTTTGATTCAGGAAACTTAAAATATTAAGTTTTAATGGAAACTTAAACTGAGAGATAACACAAGTTGTTCAAGAAATGGAGGTGGAAAATTAACAGATAACTTTAAGCCTAAACAGAGTATATTATTTTATGTAAAGTCAGGATTTGGTTTTAAAGATTAATAAGATGTGTCTTGGCATGAAACAAAAAATAATGAGAAAGCAAGGCAACAACTTCTTAATTCTATTTCAAAAACCTTAAAGGAAGCTTTATGTTTTCAATGCCAGATTCTTTTCTTTCCAAACACTTGA
Organism: Drosophila watanabei; assembly: GCA_008042575.1. Classification (NCBI taxonomy): domain Eukaryota; kingdom Metazoa; phylum Arthropoda; class Insecta; order Diptera; family Drosophilidae; genus Drosophila; species Drosophila watanabei. The sequence continues at coordinate 73,144 of VNJS01012322.1, read as the reverse complement.
AAGCAAAACCATAATTTTTTTCTCATTATATTTATAATTCAGTTCAGCAAATAGCTTTGTAAATAGGTTCCAATATGTATTCTAAATGACTCAGATAGTTGGTAATACTGTAAAGTGATAATATTAAGTCTAGTCTAGTTATCTTTGGTAAACTAACAAGTCCCAAGTTCGGGCTTCAGTGCTAGTGCTGGGGCACATGGAACTGCTTTTGCAGTCTTACATGCGTGGAGGCCACGGCCTTGAAGGGATGCTTCACCGTCTGCCTGGCCGGTTTCAAGGAGGCACTGTTGCTGGTCGAAGATGTGCGCGTCTTGGCTCCGAAAACATTCTCGCGGGGCGTCAACTGCGAAGTCTGCTGCTGGGTGGTGGTGGCCTCCCTTTCGTCATCGGTGGCAGTGCCGGACTCCTCTTCCTCCTCATCCTCGCCACTCTGTTCAGAGTCCTGAAAGATCAAAGGAACAAATTACAAATAAACTCAAATCAAAGCATTATTATTTACCTCATCATCATCGTCCTCATCATCCTGCTCGTCGGTTTCCTCCTCCGGCTCGGTCCTAGCCCCATGATTGATTCCACCTCCTGCCAGATTCTTGCTGCTCCTCGACAGCTTCTGGCGCCTCTTTAGCGGACTGACCAGATGCTCGTGCTCTAAACTATCCATCGACTGTGAGCGCAGGCCCTTCTTTAAAGCAGCCTTGCGTGACGCTGGCTCCTCCTTGGTCTTCATCAGCTTCTGGAACTCCATGAAGTCGTCGCGCTCATCGATGCTACTGATATCATAGAAGCTGGCACTGAGCACCTCCAGCGCCTTGGTATGTTGCTTCATAGATATAAGGATGAAATCACTGAGGATCCTTTTCAGATCGCCCAACTTGCGCTGTTCAAAGTTTCCAATGATGTCGTCGATCTCCTTGTTGGTGCGCTGCACCTCCATTTTTGCCTTAAAGAGCTCCGAATCGGCGGCACTCTGCGGATGGGAAAGTTGTTGTAAATAATATTCTTGGAATTATATTGTAAACCTTACATTATTAGCGGAAAATTTGGACTTGAGCTCCAGCATCTGGCGTTGACGCAGCACTTCCTTATCCCTGGCAATGACAGCCAGCCGTAGATTGTCTCTGGTGGATTTACACAGATGCTCGAATTGTGCCAATTCGTTGACAATCTAAAAAAAATATATATATAATTTAATTACTTAAAAAATAAATATAATTCCTCAATTTTCAAGACCTTATGCTCCACTCTGTGAACATTAATGTCCATGTAATCACTCATTATGGTCACGGCATTTGTGAAGCTCTTGAGTCCTTGACACAGACTCTCATTGATTTCCTCCTCGTCAGCATAACTTTTGACGCCCTTTGCCAGCTCATCGAAGGAGTCGCGATATCTGGATAAGAAATTTCAATTAGTTCAAAGATATATATTTTGATATCTTTCCTACTTGGCCATTTTCCTTGTCACCAAAGCAAAGGATGAACACATTTCCATTAGATGGCGTTCGGTCAGCGTTATGCGTTCATTTATGATTTTAATGCGATCGTCTTTGGTATTCAAAAAGGATAGTTTTCCACGGCGAAACATTGTGTCTTTGTTTTGATTATTATTGCTTATTTTCTTTTATTTGTTTGACGGGAAAAACCAAGTGAAAAGCGTTGTCACAGCAACGGTCTATTTTAAAAAACTATCTGGCAGCTTGGCAAGAAATTCAGCTGGCAGCACTGCTCAATTAACAGTAACTGTTAGCAGTTTGCGGCCTGCTAAACATAGAGGGCGCCTTTTCCTTCTACATCAAATTATACATACGTGTAGCTTACATATGTCAAAAGTAAAAAATGTATTTAAAATTTTTATTATTCGATTTTAAATTTATTTTTAGCCTTTTTAAACTGAAAAGTATTGAGGAATATTGCTTTATAAGCTTAAGATCGTTAATATTGGCAAATATATTTTAATTTCGTACTCTTTGTGTAAAATTTCAAAGAATTAAAATTATACTAAACACTAAAAAATGGTTCCCCCTTTTCCCCCAACAGTGTCAAGGTCAAGAGCATCTTGTTTTGTCATAATTTGTGGGCGGTTGTCTGCCATGACTTGTGGCTATATTTAAATCGGAAAAGATCCATGACAAACTTAGAAAAAAAGAGAAGAAAAATCAACTAAAAATAAAGAAAATTTAGGTGATGAAATTTCGGAATAATTAATTACACATTTGAACTAAAATAAAACAACAATTATTCCTTAAAATTTTCTTAGAAATATATGTAAAACCAATCTCTAACTTAATTTCTGCTCCCTGTACAGCCTTGTTTTTGGGGAATTTTGATTTTGAAGCCGCAGCTCTGACCGCAAGAATGTTGTTTCAACAATTAACCGAAAATGGTAATTAATTTTAAATGATCTTTTTCCCACTTAAAGGCATAGTGCAATCAAACCTGTATTTAGTAATATAAAAATAGCAGTCCCCTCCGAAATAAAACCAACGAAAGTGCAGTTAAACGAGAATCCGGTTCGCGGGACGACGACAAGAATCACAAGTTGTAGAAAACAGAGGCAGAGGCTACAGCCGAAGATTCCAACAGCTGTCGAGATTCCGATCTGGGCAACAACTAGTATATATTAAAGGGAAACCGGGATCCGAGGGCCAGGTGGGGGCCGGGTGAATGGTATTCATTGTCAATCCAAGAGCGTAGCTTGGCGTGCGTTCCTTGTCAATATATATAGCCGCCTCTTTCTGATTCTCCGCATCCGTCTCATTCTTCGGCGGCTATTCGACGCTTTGAATTTCTGATTTTCCTGAACCTCAAACTGTAATGGTCAAGGGATGGCCCACAGAAGCGACATTCACTTTTGTCCAATGAAAGGGGGCTTTTTTTTTGAGTTACTTTATACTTTGAATACTCTTAAACAGAAATTATTATTAAAATATAATTATAAGAATAAATTATGTTTTATTTTATAATTTATAATTTATAAAAATACTTAATGAAATATATATAATGAACTACAAATAATACGAAATTATATTAAGAAATTGCCAGCCTTAATTATACCATTGCATACTTTTAGACACTGTTCCAGAGAGATTTAAAAGGGCTCAAAAGTAGTACAGTTGTGTGGTTTTTAAAAATTTTGAAAATTCCATTCTTAATATAAAATTAAAAAATAAATGTGTATGTTTCCTGAAATAATAATAAATATTCAGAAATTTATATTTTAGCAATAAAAAAAAATCCTACCAATCGATTTCATATAAAAAAATCTCTAAATATTTCTTTCAAAGATCAATTCTTCTCACTGATTCTTCCGCTCTCCCTGACCATCTTTCTTCTGCTCTCTGTCTCTTCTGTCTCACCTCTGGCTCTCTTCTTTGTGTCGAAATCTTGCGTGGGTATAAATGAAGCCAAATTCGTACGCAACCGTTTAGTCCGAAATTTCACATAAAACACAACGCACGTCAAAGATCGCGATCTTTCTCTCGAATGAAATTATAAACGTACAGAAATAATAACCAAATTTTATGCAAATTCGCGAGTGTCGGTATGTGAATAAAGCAAAAAAGAGGTTATTGTGTGTGTGTGCATGAGCGATTTCCGTTTTGACGCTGACAAAATTGTTTATAAACAAACAATTCAAAAGCATATTTAAGCTCCCTCGATTTTCTCGCCCATCTGTTTTTATTTTTGCGAAATATATTTACTTGTGCTCACTTTTATGCTGGCCCCAAGCATAAACAAATGATTTCTAAATTTCTAGCGCCATAAAAATAATGCGATAAAAACGTGCGTTAAATGTTGCCAATTTTTTATGACCTTGAGACCAAATATTTACAAAATGAAACCCAATAAAAAAAGTGTTTAACTTTTGAGGGGAAAAGCGGAATGAAAGAAATTTGAATTGAATAAGGAAACTGGAATAGATTTGATGGGATTTTGAGAAGCATATATATTTTAACATTTAATTAATATAACTTGGGAAATCTGTGTGGAAAGGCAATTACATACATAATTATTATTATGAATTTGAGTTAAAAAAAATGTTTTCTATATAACCAGTTTTATTTATATTTAAAAAGAAACTATGCTAATTTAGTTTTTAATTAAAAACCGGATTTATCAAATGTTTACAGTAAAATTAATCAAACAAAGTAACTAGATTTAGATCCCAAATAAAATTAGCATTAATTAGTTGGTTTATTAAACAAAAGTTCGATAAGGTAGTTAATTAATCAGAATTCTAATGAAAGGGCCTACTAGAAGTTAACTCGGATCCTATAACAATTCCCCATTAAATCTTGATCTATGACATTAGCCCAAGTCGTGATTGAACTCGACTCAATCAAGGCGTGTCTGATTTATGGATGAAATTAAAAAGAAGCACTTTATCATAACAATTTAATTACAGAGAAGAACTCAAGCTCCGTCTAGAATAATATTCATTTTGCAGTTTTGTAGAAATTTCCCGATAGAGTAATAGGCAAAGTAAGTTTATTTTGTTTACACAACCGGCCGCCACCTTGAACTCTACATTGAGCCCGTCGTGTGCGCTCAACAGGTGATTTAAGCATTCGTCGATTTGGCATAATTCTCCACTCAATGCAATGAAAATACGAATGGAGAATAGAAAAACATAGAAAAACATTCAGCAACTGTGACAGGGACACGTATAAATGTTGAAGTAAAAATAATTGTAAATGGAGAAGCAGAGGAAACAGCGTGAAACTAACGAAGCGTAGACACAAACTGATAAACTTAAGTAAATTGATCATACCGACAATATATATATATATATTTGTATATATAATGCATGTAGCTTTTAGGAAACAGAAGTTGGAATACCCTTTTGGAGTGAAATAAACATATATTTCATTTAATATAATAAAAGGAAAGGGTTAAAAGGGTTATTTTATAGGTTTATAGTACCTAAATATTATATATTTTTTTGTTATTTTTTTTAAAGACATGTCTATTTGTGAGTTAAAAAACTTTTATAGAATTTTTAGGGAAATTTTTAAATTTGGTAATAAAATAGGAAAAAATTATATTAAAATATTTAATTTATAAACTGACAACTAGAAAAATAATAATTATTAAGTCCCTTAGAATCAATCTCAGCTTTTGATTGACTTAAACAACGCTTCTCAGACTAAAAAAAAAACCCTTTAAAAGAATACAAAAAATATTACTCATACGCTTCAGGCCAGCACAGTGGCGTCCCAAAATATTGCATCACTTGTAAAGCGTTCTTCCCACAGTCATTTGCTGGTCATTTTCAGAATATTTTTTTTTAAACCCAGCGACTAATTGAGAGAGCGAGAGTGTCACTCATTGAGGCCCTCAGTCAGTCACTCATTTACTCCCTCTCTCTCTCTCTTATTGCCCCGCTCGAACCCTCTCCTTCTCCCCTATCGCCCTCTCTCTTTCTGATTCCATAGCCGGGTCTCGTTCGACGCTTATTTACCGCTTCCTCAAATCATTTAAGCGCATTTGACGATTGTTTGCCTTTCCACACAGAACAGAAACTTTACACTAAAAATAAACCTAAATCAACAATTGAATATTGACAAAAGTATAAAAAAACAACGAAATAAATAAAAACAATAATAAATAAACCCTTAAAGTGTGTGAAAAGCAAATTTCATAAAGAACAGTAACAAAATGAAGCTGTTGTTCGGTGTGCTGGTGATCACTTTGGCCCTTAATGGAGTTTTTACCCTGCCAGGTGAGTTATAAAATTAATTATAAGTCAAGCTTTCGTTTTTTCCAATAATTAACATGAAAATAAACCTATAAAACCGGCGGCGACCTTTTGACTTTATAGACAAAGGAGGCTTGATAAGACATGGGGAAGTCCGAGAACATTCTCTTCTGTTTACTTTTTTTTTTGAATACATTTTCTGATCTGGTACAGTCCGGTATTATCTGAGGCTAATATTTTCGTGATAACAAAAAATCAGCTACAAATATTTCGATTATAAAACAAATAGTAAATATAAACAATATCGGGCTTTATTTGTACTATAACTTAGATTCCAAGTTGTTTTAAAGCTTAAAGTTGCTCCTCCTTGCCGGATAATGATGGCTGCCTGGTAGATAACAAAGGCGAGACACTTGACAATCAGCCAAAATGCATCTTACAGATACACAAGTAACTACAAATGGCAAAATATCTGTGAGAGTCTCCGTTCCGCCGCATCTGAGATTCAGTTCAGTGTATCTGCGAGATCCAGGAGCGGCGTCAGCGACGGCGTCCTTATTGTCATCATCAGCGTTTGCTGTTCGCTGCCTTTGGCTGCCACTTGAATGCATAAATTGCCAAAGAAGGAAGCTGCGCTGCCAGTGAATTGCAACTGATGGCCAGGGGGCGGGGGCGTGGCAGCTGCCACAGCCACTTGAAGTTGTCAAATTCGCTGCAGTCGAAATCATTTGCAAGAAATATGAAAATTTTGATGCAACTCTCGTAAATTCATATATTTTTTTTTTCGGCAAAGGTTTCTTGAGATTTATCTGTGGAGTGAGTGCTCGAAATGTAGATTGAAAGAGGAAAATGTTACTTAATTAATTGAGAAGGAAAAATTAAATCAATATGCCAATAAATAGAATGATTGTTTTAGCATTTTTTGTAGACTTGAACAAGTAAATATTTATAAGAAGTAAATTGAATATAATAATATTCGTAAGAAGATTTAATTTAGCATTTTTTTAAGCCTTAAACGAGTAAATATTTATGAGAAGTAAATTTAATATAATAAGATTCGTAGTCAGATCTAATATCTTATTTTAATTTCAAATATTTCATTGTTTGAATGCAGATTTATACTTAAATAAAAATACATTTAATTATTGAAGAATGTGGAAATACTGGATTTATTTGTACATTTAGAAGTTGTAGTGTTTTTTTTTCTGTTGATGAATCTTTCACCCACACAAATATATATTTTTTTAAATAATATTATTATTTTCTCCTTGTATTTGCGGCTTTGCAACCAAACTAAAAGCCCAGTTGGTTGAATGAACTCAAGTGTAGGTCTCATGCACTCAAGTTCTGAGATTTTTTTTGCTCCTCGTCATTTCTCGGTGAAATTCTTGAGCATTTTTCTTTGCTTGGCGGCTTTCTTTTTGTTGTTGTATTTTTCTTAATTTGGTTTTTACGAGAACGGACCATGTCAGTGTCCCATGGCCAAAAGAATTGGGTTAATTATGGCCATAATTCGCGTTTAAGGCCTTTTTCCAGGGAACGTCTCTCTCCCTCTCTTTCTCTCGGCACGAAAACAAATTGCAATTGCATGTGCGCACATAAATCACTTTTTTTTATATATATTTTTAATTTTATTTTCTGGCTGGTCGTATGTGGAGTAATAAAACTCAAAACAATTATTATTATATTATTGGTAAATTATTATTTTTATTTTCCATTGTTGGCGGTTAGTAGTTGCTACTGAATTTCACAGCAATTTGCTTAATTTAGAGGGATATTTATTTATGCAAATTGAAGTTAATTTTTTGGGCCTTTACAAATATTTTCATGGAATTATTTGATGAATGGCCAGATAATTAGCATTTTATGAAGGGATGAGAGGGGAAAGCTTACCAAATTACTGGCATTTGCCATGAAGTGGAAATATTGTGAGTTCATTTATTTTTCGGGGCCTAAGCTGATTATGGAAAATTGTTGACAAAACAGGGAAAGTGGCAATTAATTGGCAGACCTTAAACAACAAATAATAATATTCGAACTAATTATATTATGTTCGAATTAAATAAAAAATAAGATTGCATCATGCAGTTGTTTCAATTTGTTTTTTTTTTTGGTCAAACATAATTAAATGAAATTCAATTAAATCAAACTAAGCTCGTAAAATGAAAATAGTTGCAACTCACTCTTGTTTTTCGTTTGTTTATTAAATTAAATTAAGTCCTCAAAACCGAAAGTCAATTAAGTGAACAAATCGTTTAAATACAAAACACTTTTGCTAACTAAATAAAATGCTCAAATTTGGTCTTTCGACTTAAACTGACTTAACTTGAATAATTTTAATATTCGGTTTTGTTTAGGGGAAGACAAACAAAGCAAATTAAACTTTGTACGAATGCAATAAAAACAAGAAAATAGAATACCAACAGCTTATGTTGTTGCCTTTTGGAATTTGAGCTTTAAACTTTAATTGGTTGACTATTTTGAATGTTTTTCTTGGCCTTTCGTCACCTTGCCACATATTTAATCCAAAACATTTATTTATTCTGACACAATTAAGCAGACAGCTTTGGGCTTAAAGGCATTTTCTGTTGGACAAAGGTTTTAATAATAATATTATGTGGTCAAACAATAAAATCTAAACAGATTTATTAAAATACTAAAAAAATATTGACAGAGCGGTTCATGATATTTTAATTGTATGTTTTATTTTTTTTTTTAAACCAAACTAAACATTCTAATAGATTGAACATTTTTACACGACAGCTAAACCATGTTCCAAGTTGTTTTATTTTTTTTATAGCAACATCTGTTTGGCTTTCAGCCAAATGATTAATTACTTTCCACGGAAATCTACACAAAAAGTTTGTCGTTGTAACGTGACTACGAATTCAATGAGGGGAAAAACAGTAAATGAGAAGTGTTTTTTAGAACTTTTGTGGGGATTTGAGAGCTGAATTTACTTACAACAAATATATATATATATAAAGGCAGATTGTAATTAAATATAAAGGCTAGAAAATTGATTCTGTGTAATATTTTGAATTGTTATTTTAATTGAATTAAAAGAGAATTATAAATGGTTTGTGATTGATAACATTATCTACTATCTATATATCATAAATTATAATTATTATGTTAACTTGCTGATATTTTTGTATCCATTTCAATTTTAAATTATTAACTTTTAATCTTTTTTATAATATTTTGCAATTAACTTTTACTTTAAGCGCAAAAGCCAGCGACTCGACCCACCTGAGTCATCCGTCGGCTATTAAAATAAACTAAAGAATAAACTAAGCAATTTATTGTTTAGTTGTTTTGCTTAATCAACAATGAAGTGTTCACAATGCCCCCAGCGAGACAATAGAGCGGTATATAGTATAATTTTGTGACCAGACTCTGGACTTGCCGTCTCGAGTCGCAATTGTCGAATGTCACGAAGGGATTACAGCTGATCCCCTGCCAAATTAGACGGTGACTCAGACTAGTTTTGTCTGTGATTGAGAAGTGCTGCAGTGGCAACCGCCTCGAATCCCACTCCCCACTTGGCTCCGGTTCAATGTCACGTATTCGCTGCAAGGCACACCTCCCCCTCTGACGTCACGGGAGAGAAGATCTCGGAGAGCCAGGCCCCTTTAGCGACGCCTCTTTATGTTAATTTATGTGCTGGCAAAATGTGCAAGCGCCTCTAATGCTCAGCCACGCATGGCGCAAACCCGAAATCAGAAATAAATTACAGAAGGAGGTCGTGTCGGAGTCAAGGGGGGGGGGGGAGAGTGGAGAGTGGAGAGAGGAGCATATCCAGACGAGGCAGTTGCTCATAGTCAGCACAAACTGTGGGGAATTAACACCGAATAATCACACGAACGCCACGAGCATCGTGATTATGCGGAGTGGTGTCCATGGTAATTAACCGGAACTCAACTATAATCTGTTTCTTAATGGGGTATTTTTTTTTTCTTAAGGAACTAGAAGAGATTTTTAAATGTTTTTTTTTTAGTTTATTTATAATAAAATAAATAAGATAATAAGCAATCAGATTCTAGTAGCTTAGCTACCAATTTATCTTAAACTTGTTCTTGGCTTGTTTTAATGTTTAGGTTATAATGCATCTTAATATAATTTAGCAGGAATATAATTATTTAATTATCGGTATTAAATCTTTTAATATTACAGAGTAATGACCCACTGAAAATGAATCATTGTTCAGGAATATTTCTTGGAAATATACCTATACTTTGAGTTGAGTCAATAATATGTCTTGAATGTATATAAAAGTATATGTAATATTGTATTTATTTTTAATTGCATTAAACTCTTAATCAGCTTGAGACACTTTCTTGATTATTTATTCTTTAATTGCTTTGAATGTAATTATTAGGTTCGACTTGGCAGCATATCAAAATGTTACTTGAAGAATAATCATAGTTTCTGAGGAGAGATTGAAAAATTGAAAATTTGACATTGAAATTAATTAATTATTTGGAAGGATTACATGCAGAAGTTTTCAGAAATATCGTACCAACTTGAAAATAATTTAAACTATGTTAATAGATATACACTTTATACAGATTTTAGTATTTAAATGATATCATTGCATACTTTTAGACTCCCTTTAAAAAAATCTAAAACAATATCATTGCATACTTTAGACACCCTTTTGATTTATCCAAAATCTATAGCTACATTTTTTTTAATTTTAACCGTCGTGCAAACGCCAAATCCTGTCTGTATATTTGATTTTACTGCGAACAGGAATAATTGTATACTATAATGAAATCCCGTTCATTACTCAAATACTCAGCTGGCAGTTGCAATGTCAACGCAATGCAGCTTTAAACGATTTTGGCAAAGAGGGGATTTGCGGATGGAGGATTAGGTTTGCATGGGGCACGGGTACAGGATCCCAGGACCCGTCGACAGCTGCTGCCATATGTCCTACTGGTGGAGCTGTAAATTTAATGAGATTCCTGTCAAATTAATCTCCGGTTATGATTAGATTTTCGTTAATGGCAATTTGCGGTTTTTGCTGCCAACCCCCAAAAATTTTGCGAAATCCAACTCGCCAGGGAGAGGGGTGTAGCGGCATTGTCAGAAAATTGATTTGGATTTTGCATGCAACATTGTCACCATGCAACATTTGCAATGATTGCACAAAGTGTCTGCTGCAATTATCTGTCCAACAAATTGCAGGCATCGTCATCGTTGTGAGTCTCTGCTGCACAATTGATTAACATTAAGTAGTTTAGTAATCGTAAATCATGTTCAAAGCCTCACCCACAGGCCCTGCTGCTTGTGGCATTTATGAAAATTTTGCATATCTGGCAGAGAGAGCTCAAGGAACTGAGGCATCATTTGGCAGGTGGCCAGAAATGTGGTGCGGTGCGAGGGGTGCGACGTAGCGTAGTCCTTGGGGATTTATTTCACTTAATTGGAAGGCTTTCGAAGGGGTACAAATAGATTACACTAAGAGTATTAAGAGGTATTTAATCAAGTCTTGGAATCAGGGATAATGGGAAAATTTAATTTTATCAAATTTATACATTTTTTGAGAATTAACAAGGATCCATTCCTCTATCAATTCGAATTCTCTGCCAGAAACTTAGAGTGAAAACCCTGAAAAAGAGCCTCAGATTCATTCAGGTTATATTCCGAGAGCCAGACACACAAATCATTAACAGTTACACCTGCCACAGAGCAGAAACCGTTTACAAATCAAGACCAGAAATCAAAAATCTGAACTTATTTTCATTTTTTCTTTACAAATTTTCTGCACGTACACGTATATGGCTGCAAAAATGATTCTTGATCCAAGCGAAATAATGAAGGCCTTGCCAAAAGGCAGACAAAAGCGGCTGGGAAAGGCCTAAAATTAAACAATTTGACTTTTTGGCAATTTCATTTTTGTTCCTCTTGCTGCTCTGCAGAATAATTTGTTGCATGTGGCGTCAATATGACAGAGCAGGGATTTGCCAAAGGGGGAAAACCGGATGGCAAGGAGGAGAGTGTTCCGTGTCCGGGACCAAACAATCAAAATCAAATTCAGTTGAAAAAAACTCATTTTAAACGCGACAAACGTAACGTTCAATCTTCCAGAACATTGAGTACGTGACACGATTGTCACATTTGGCAAGCCGGGAGAGAGTGGCGATCCCAAAGGAGCGAGCGATAGAGCTGGAATACACATGGAAAAATTAGGGGGGAGGTCATTGGTTTTCGTAATCTTCAGAAAAATCTTGATAAGCTTCTGCCAATATTTAAAAAAATTTGTTAATGGAGAAACGTTATATTTATAAAGTGTGTGGTCTTTGCATATCAATGAAATTATTTTTTGAATATTTTAATTTATAAATTTTGTTAATTAATATTTTAAATTTTTTAAATTTGTTTTGTAATAATCTTTCTAATCATTCTTGAATCAAAAACTGAACCTCCCTAAAATAACCCTAATTTTATAATGTAATTTCAATTTATATTAAGTTATAATTAATATTCAAAGTACTTAGTACTTTCTTACAGTGTTCTCTCCGCCGTTACAATCAAAGTGTTCTTTATTTCTCTTTCGCTTAGGCTCAGCTCACATTTTGTTTTTTTTTTCACTTTGTTTTGTTTTCGTTTTGGCAAAATGCAAATGAAGTGGAGAGAGAGAGAGAGAGAGAGAGAGAAATGAAAAATGAACGCAGCACCTGACTTGACTTATAGGCCAAGTTTTGGAAGCGGGCCGTGAAATTTGTGGGTGTGTGCGGGTGCTACGCCCTGACCTAGCGACCCAAAATTAATTGAATTAAATTTGATTTTATATTTATTTCGTTTTGTTTTGGTTAGCGGTTCTTTTCGCCAACTTCCTTATTGCCAGCCGGCAGCGAGCACGTAAATTTGTTTGTCATGCAAATCTTGATTTTATTGCACTCTTATTAAGGTCTTGTCGAAGAAATTGGGGTTGTTGAAGAGATTCATTCATTGAGTTATTTATTATTTGTTTGTTTGCTTGGTTAATGAAGTTGTATTGTACGGGGAAAGGAGCTGAAATTATGAAAAAAGCATTGGATTTATTTTGGTTTGTTAGAGATTTCTTGAATTTAAATTTTAATAATAATAAGCTTAACTTTGTTATATTTGTACTGTAATTTCCAGTTTAAAGTCTATCTTTTTTTGATTGAAAATCAATACTGTAGTTCAACTGTCTGCCAATATAATTCCAGACAATTTGTTTCGTATCCATCCGCCACTAAATCCGCACTGATCTATCCCCTAAATCGCATTTGTTATCTTCGTTCGAGTCATTAACATCCCCCGTCCATTGCTTCATCATTGGCTTGACCGTTTTTGGTCCACGGAGGCCTCCGTATAACCGTATAACTCGAATCTGTCACAACCCTTTCATCTGGCTGCACTCTCTCTCTCTCTCTCGACTTTCGTCGTCACTCAACGCGACTGCCAATCAATTGTAGACAGAGGAAAATAACCATGCAGATAACTAGAACTACACCGCATCCTCTAACAGGCAGAGCATCCGCTACACTCAGAGAGATGCACTTAAAGAAATTAATTTGTTAATATATAATGTTAGTATAAATAAAATGTAATAGAATATTGCACACTTTTAAGCTCTTTCTTTGAGCGATTAAAAGAATTTTATTAAGTATATTAATATTATATTTTTTAAATTAATATAAAACAAGCTTACAACTGATAAGAATAATTAAAACGCAAAAGATAAACTATTGCATACTTCTTGGCTCCATTTTAAAGCGATTTAAAATTCCCGTTTTAAAAAAATAACTCTTCTAGTGTACTCGAACCCCCATTGGAATCGAGACAACCGTGAAACGAGACCCGTGTGTGGCCCCAGCTGTTGTTGCAACGCGTCACATTAATCAAGGCACCCACTGCCCCTGTCCAGGCCTCCAAAATACTATGCCATGCCATGCCCCCATGCCCCACCCTCCCCCATACTGCCAAAGCCAACGTCATCGCACATCAAGGGGATGGCCGAAAAATCATTGTTGACATTTGTAATTAGAATTGATAGCAAGCAGACAGACAGCCCCCCAGAACGGGTTTGGGGAAACAGCAAGCACGGTTAGCTGTGGGCTCAGACGTTAAACTAATTTCGTTTTCGTTTTTCCAAAGCCCAATCCAGAGCGATATGTGCACTTTGCGAAGGGGTTCAGCACGTCCATCATTTGTTAAACTTTTTTTTCTGTGCTGTGAGATGTGATTGGGGGAAAAGCGATAACATGTGCGTGTGATTTGCACTGAAAGAAAATCTCATTTGGAGTTGGGTTTCGATCCAGGGATGTATAACGAAGGAAGTTTGATTGTGATAAATTGAGAAAAATAAAGAGTTGTATGTAATTTTAAAGATATCGTAAGACTTCCTTCTTTGATAGTCTTAATATCGAAAAATATCGGATAAGCATCATCAAAAAATACCCTTTAAATTCAATTTTTGATAACTATTATTTAAATATTTACTACAAATATAAATCGTATACTAATTTTGTGACAATAATAATATAATCAATTTATCGCCCATGTATCACAATGTTAGAATATATATAAATACCGCTAAAAATATTGATATTTCTTATCAATAATTAGAAGAGACCGTAAAAGAATAAGAAATTGTGTGCTTTATACATTTTGTTCATTTTATATATTCTTATTATATTATAGAATATATATATATATATATATATATATATATATATATATTATAGAATTATTTTTTTTTTATTATTTATTATTATTATTTTCATTACAATTATTTTTTCTCTTTTTAAATTTCCTTTAAGTCAAACTTATTTATTTTCTAAAAACACCTCCAAAATGCAATTTTCTCTTTCTTAATTTCCTTAAAATCAAACCTATTTATTTTTTAAAAAACACCCTCAAGATGCATGCAATTTTCGTCAAGTGTGGCAAATGCGTGCTAACAAAATAGCTTAACATCCGCACACACCTCCCGAGTCCTGGGTCCGGACACCATTCCCTATCAAGGAGGTCAATTGAATGGCATTTCACTTGGAGAATGACAGCAACTAAGCTTCGGCCTGCACTTTCACTCGATTGGGGGGCGTGGAGGAGGAGCTGCTCCTCCTGCTCAAAAGCTGGCTTTGATTTCACTTTCGGCTCCGACTGCTGTTGACATTTGCCTCATGTCCTCCCTCAAGTGTCCTCTCTGTGTGCTGCCAGTGCGTGCGTGTGTTCCGGGCAGGGCATCAAACTAATTTTCCCCCTGTTTAGAGTTCTTGAACGTGACACGAGTCTGCACTCGGGCTACGCCCATCCCAAAGGCTCCCACTGGGACGCACGGCCCTTTGGGGCAACGACAGGCCTTCGACAGACCTCCGACGACGACTGTCTCTGGCCAGTGGTTTTCAGCTGATTCGAAATCATTTTAACCTAAATTGCATACAATCGAGTTTGTCAGGACTAGGACTCCAACCAGGACTAGGAATCCCCACACACAATCGGAGGAGGCACCAAAGTTTGTGTGTGTAATTGAAATGTGTGTGTGCTTCGGTGGTTTTGGAGGAGGAGGGATCCTCCACTCGAACCTCCTTTTGTGGCTGGTCATCTAACCTGTGATGATTTTAAAAGCGATAGTTTTGCTAACGATTTTATGAGATAGATACATTCTATTTAATTAATTTGTTAATTAAAATTATATCTTTAGTTACCTCTTTGAAACTAAAACTCTTTGCCAGACTTCATTTTTACCTGTTATCCTCTTTATATTTTATTTATAATTCCCCGAAGCTGTTCGTCGTGAAAAAGAATCTCAAAAGATTTACATAGCCAACTAACTTTTTGCAACTACAATCATAATTACAACAAGCAGCCAAAGCCTCCACTTTTTTCCCTGCGGCATTAGTGGGGAAACTTTTTACATTAACCAAAGTGCGGCTATTAAAAATTCATTAATTGCATGCAACTGCAAAAAAAAGAAGATAAAAAAAGAAGCAACAAAGTCTGGGGAAAATTCGCAGCAAAAGTTTAATTGATTTGTGCGCGGGAAAATGGTAAAATAATTGATAGATGGCCAAGGGTAATAATTGAGGGATGTAAAAATTGAGCCTTTAATGAGTATAGCCTGCGGTGAAAGTTGGCAAACTTTTATTTATTTTTTGCAACAATTTTTTGTAACATTTTATTCGCTACTGTTTCGATTAATTAGAAAACTTTACCCACAAATCAGATTTTTGGCGAATTGAATTTACAATTTTGAATTGGAAAACCCGGAAAATGGCAAATGAATTGAGGAAAATTGTGAAAAAGTGGTAAACTTGTCTCGGCGAGTATTACACATATTTCATCAGCAATTTGAACGCAAAAGTAATTGAAAACGCATGCATCGATGATGGCCAAAAAGCGAATTGCCATTTTGTCTGTCTGATCGTTGTATGTGTGTGTGTGTGTGTGCGTTTTGCCAAAAACCATATTGAAGCCACTCAAAAATGTTGCCCCGGACAGCCGCAATATAAATTTGATGGCCAGTTTGGAGCCTCATACCCGGAATGGCCCGAATCTGCCATGGAATCCCGGCCGAAACCGACACTTTTCGGCCAGCAGTTTAATTACCATTTTGGTTCGCTCTCCTAAGGGGAAAATGCGAAAAGCATTTCATATATTTTCAAGCAATTTTCCGGCAGTGAAATGAGACCGGGAATGAGATGAATCATGATGAATCCATGGCAGTTTGCAATTATTATTTGATTATTTGAGCCAAAAATTGTATTGGTCGGATTTCGTAAATGTTTTCCTTTGAAATATATATTCTTCTCTTGTGAATTTATTAAAAAGCTGAGAGGCAGGCACTGTTGATGTTTCAAATTAAATTAAATTCAAATTTTAATCACCTCTCTAGAAACCTGTTTGGAAATCTAAGATATTTCTCTTTGTCAAAAATAACTTTTGGCTAAAAAGCTTAACAAATTCTTAGCAGCAAGAAGGAGCAAAGAAGTCCGTTGGTGCACACACAATCATCATTGCTGCTCACTAAATTATGCAAAATTGTACAATTATGTTAATTAATTGATGCAGCCAGCCAGCCACACCCCCCGACTGCTGCTGCCCCTTGGCCATTTAGCGCCATAAAACGCAGGCCAAGCGATTGCCAGGGATTTTATTTTGGCCTCCCAGGAAGCTCGAAAAAAAAGAGGAGCTTATATATATACAGCCACGCCCCCTGGCCGCCCAGTCGCTTGTTAACCTTACATAATTAGCAACAAAAATGTTCGTTGTGTTTAGAACAAAAGCGCAGCGCATTGCAGAAATTTCCACAGTCCCTTTTTTTTGGGGGAGGGGAGTTGGGGGGCCAAAAAATCTGCCAACTGGCTTTATTAATTCCATAATTCAGCAGAGGCAGCAGGAAAAATGTGTAGCGGAGAGAAGGTGAGATGAGAAAAGCTGTAGTCCCCTGTCTGGGCTTAATTATTGGAAAATTAATGAAACTGCCATGTTTTCACATTTTCCTGTGCTTCTCCACGTTTCGCTTGATTAATGGTCCTAAATAATAAGAGAGCGATTGGTTGACTGCAAAGATGGGGTTAATGTGGTTGATTTTCTTAAATTTCTTTAAAATGTTGTTAGGAATTTTACGAAGAATTATATATACATTTTTTTGTTCATTTTTGAGGTATTTTTTGAGGTATTTTTTTTACTAAAGCGTAAGAGGTTTTGTGTTACTCATTCTTTGGGCTTTCGTTATTGACTGTCTTGTTTTGATTTTTTTAAAGGCAAAAAATTATGGGTATTTATGACATAAAAATATTTAAAATAAGAAATACGCTTAAATATCGAAACTAAAAATTGTATAAAGATATTATAAACTTAACGATCATGTTTAAGGATCTGCCAACTGACATTTACTGAGCTTACAGTTTAATTTATATAAAAAAAAACGTTCTATTAAAAACTTTATTATTAAACTATAATATTATGTTTTTTTATCGTTTTGTACTACTCTTAACAAAAATATAAAATAAATATTTAGGTTCTTTACTGTGACTTGAATCTCCTGAAATGTTTTAAATTAATTATATCAAAAATAAGTAAACTTACCAGATATTGTTAAAAATTCCCAATAAACCCCAACTGAAGTTCCTGGGACATTTTCACAGGTAGCTTAGCATTCGATCACATTTCTTGGACATTTGTGTTCCAATAAATATATCCATGGTGCATATTTGCCAGCAGGTAGCCCACTTTCATATGCACCTCCAAAAGGTAAATATTTGCACTTGTAAATGACATTCACGTGTGCCAATCTGCATCCCCCCACCTCTTCGTTGAATGCCCCGCCTCTGGCTCCATACATATCTCTATATATGAATATTTGGGGTCTTTGTTTTTGTTTTCACCCGTTGCTCCACTTCATGTTTGATCGCAGGGCTCCTCCTGAGCTCCCCCGTGATGACATTTTTTGCAGGGAAACCCAAACATATTGCGGGTGTCGTGTATATTTCTCATAAATCGGCTTAAAAAGCGGATGTGCAAAGGGATGTGCCGCAGTGCATTTGTTTTGTGCTCCCCTGAATCAGACGTCATCGTTGCGACATCCCCTCCCCCTTGGGGGCAGATACATACGTTCGCCTTTATGCGTAAGCAATTTCACGCAGCACATAAAGCTTTTCATATTTCCCCATTTCGGTGCAACTCGAGGCGAACTCAACTCCGGCGAGATGTCCGGAGGAGGGTCCAGCTCAGCTTGACTTATTTTTAACGTCGTTAGTTACGGCATAAAAGAGTTTGAAACGAAAGGTATATGGGATTTATTGAAAAGGAAAGTATCAGAAAAATATTTAAAAATTGGCATTTGTTGAATGGAAAATATATTTTCGATTTATTTATATTACCAAATATAATTTTAAAATAAATCTTCGCTCATACAGGATATCCCTCTAGTCCAAGTCCTTTCCTCTGACTGATTTGTGTTATTTGCACTCCTTCTGGCCACTTGTTGTCTGACGGTTGTGTTGCGATGTTTCGCCTGTTGTTGGTGTCAGTGTCAGCTGCTGGGATTTATGAAGTGCAACATGCCAGGACTAAAGATTGAGAGGGAAAAAGATTGAGAGGGAGGAGGATTTATCTGCAGTTTGCAGCCCTGAATCCTAGCGAAGGATGCGTTATTTAGTGGCTCTCAGATAAAGCCTTGGCCCCGTTTTCCTGAAACAGCGAGAATTTATATACAAATCAATGTGAAATGTTTACAACAAGCGGGTCTTAACCCTTTTTTTCCAGAAAAAAGACCTCCAACTGAAGGGAAAGAAATGGATAATTATGCAAAAGCAAAGATTGCGTAATCAGCGTTAATGAGGCACTGAAAAAGGGGGTCGCCGCAAGGAGCTCTTCTTTTTCCGCTGATTTGGCTAATTTAATGCAATTTTCGCCAGCCAATTTGGCTCTTAATGATGACAAACAGTGCTTAATATCTACTGGAACCTTTTTTTTCTCATACTCTGCCCTTTTTTTTAAACCCAACTCAACCCCCTTTTACAGCTGGTAGCAATCCGCAGGACGATGCCGAGGTGATTAACGTGCCATCGCGCCCTCAGACCGAATCGGATTTCCATAACTTCCGCGGCGTCATCGATACGGGCTCGGGTTATCCCTTCCTCCAGCCGAATCCGTCGGGCTTCAATCTCGGCTTCTTCGACTCCTTTGACGGTGAGTAGCTGACGCGGCACATGCGGCGTATGCGTGATATGTGGCGTAATCGGCTTGAGCATATTTAATGATATTTTAATTAAACAATATTGTAGTGTTGCCTACCTACCGAAAAAATGCATGCAACGTAATTACATGTCTCGGGTGCATTTAATTTCGTTATTATTATTCTGCTTAACGATGATCGGACGATTGCCACATTGCGTATACTTAATATTGGGTAACTTATAAGGGGTAATATGGCTATAAGAGCGATTTCTTGCTAGTAAATAATTAAAAACATTTTCTGTGAATTTAATTTATAAGTCCTTAAATCTAATTTATTTCAAGCGTATTGAATAATCGAAACATAATATATTTAATATTAAACAAATAGATTAGAATAGAATAGAAAACATATTTTCAAAATAAATACTCAACTATTTGCTCAACTTTTCTTTAAAATCAAAATAATACAAAGAGCACTGTTAGCATGGAATCTAGACCTTATTGTTGGTCAAATTAAATGCATATCCTCTGGGTCAGGCCAATTAGCCAACTGTCCTTTGGGACTTTTTAAACTTTTCCATCTCGCTTTCAGACTACTCCCACGCCTTGCCAGTGAAATGAAAAACAATTTATCAAAATATTATGTCAAGTTCTTGTAGCCAGACAAAGTTTATTTATGCTCCTTGTATTTATTTCTATGTATATTTCTATAAAAAGAAGAAAAGGAGGAGGAGTAGGAGTAGGTCAAACCGGTCTGTTGACCATTAAAAGTGAAAAGTTTTGCGCCTCATCTTGCCAATTTCTGCTTAACTAAGACCGTAAGACGTTGCAGATGACGAAGATGAAGCCGAAACTTCATAAATCTTATCCTAATACGTTCGAGTGGGGGTCAGGATATAAAACTTCCCAAAGCCCTGGGCATTGTGTATGCAGAAAAGTTGTTTTATTTTTTAGGGGTCTGAGTCTCAACGAGATAACGAAGCGTAGAAAATATCGCATAGACAAATAGAAAGTTGAGTGTTGTGGTTGCCAGCAAAAAGTTTCTTGTCAGCGAATTATGTTTGTTATAGTCAGAACTGGTCGAGGGAAAAACCATAAAGATGGAAGCTTGGAAATCTGTTTGATTTTCCTAATGAAAGTCTAAGGAAAGATGAAGATATTTTGATTAATAGAAAAACTTCGAGGGAAGAGCTATTAAAATTGATGGAATAAATGTAGGGTATGTAAAAAATCTCCTTACTTAAAGCAGTAAACTATTTCACGCAGCTATTTAAACGCATTAAAATGCAGTCAGCAAAATGGATTGGCGACAAACGACAATCAAGAACCGGGCCAAAACAAAGTCCGCGAACAATGCGGTCAAGAATTTATGACAAGGTTAAAGAGGCCAGTGGAAAACACCGAGTGGAAAAGGCCAAGATCCGAGGCATATTGGCCAGAGAAACGAGAAAGTGGGTATGCAGTCCGGGCTTGGGGATTACAAAAGTGCAGACAAGAAAATGACGAAGACACCGGGGCGGGGCCGCGACACAGAATACGCTTTTTAGTGCGTTTGCGGATTAGGGATTTTCAAACTGAAAAATACATTAGCATGAGACAACGATGCCGCCGCCAACGACGACGATGGAATGTCTCTCCTTTTGCCAAGACTCAAGTAGATATATATAAAAAGGCAAGAAAAATTGCCGCAACGAGTCTGGAGTCTAGACCACGGCCACCTGCTGCAATTCCCACAGGGCACTCGAGATTACTTCTTCAGGTTTTTTTTTTTAATTTTGAGAAAAAAAAAGGTAGCTATTGAGGGACTTAAGGATATTGTAATGTGAAGTTATTATGCAAGTTTTATAAATTAGTTTATCATAATTAGTTGTTTCATATGAAACTAAATTCTTTGAAATCAAAAAGATAGTTTATATAATATATGCTATAAGTAGAGAAATTAAAAATTTAAATTAATTTTATATTTATGATTAAATTTTTATTATTTACTAGACCTTCTCCGCCGTCTGCGCACTCGTCTCTGGCCAGTGATTGGCACTGATTCCTCTGATGATGGAGCAGCTGCAGATGACTCTGATGAGTCCAGCGTTGGCCTTGGATCTGGTTTCTCACTTGGCTTGCCTTTGGCCCCATTGAATCCCAAGGATGGAAATACCACTTCTACCGTAAAGGTATGACATAACAAGGAAGGTAGCTAACTTCGGAAAACCGAAGTTTATATACTCTTGCATGAAAAACGATCGTAACTAAGCCAAAAATGCAGTAATTTTTATTTCGGAAAGTTTGGCAATGCTTCTAGTTTCTATTAGTTTCACAAGTCAGCATTACAAATTTAACAATTTAAAAATTACATTATTTTGTCAGTTGTTCACAATTATTTTTAAAATAAACCCTTAGAATATTGAAAAAATTAGGTACATTTTGATTCTGCTGTTTATGCTGATCAAGATAACTAATTTGAAAATATCCTGCAATAGTATAAAAAGGATAAACTTAATTATTTTATACTTGCTTTTAAAGATTATTATATAATTTAATTTAAAACACATGGCATTTTATTTTTAGTGATAACTCAAACGCTTAACTAATATTTTGAAAAGTAAATAACCATCTTTAACCCATATTCAGGTTGTGGATGGCCACAAGGTGGAGATCAATGAGACCGTGTTCGGCAACACCAACAGCGTGTTCAAGGTGCGCGTCGTTAATGTAAGACCTTTGGACAGTGGCGAGGAGGTGGCCGAGGGTGTGCACACCAATGGTGGTGGCTTCCAGCCGGCCAACGGACCGTCCACATCTGCTCCGCCGCCCGCCAAGTCCGCGGGACAGGGCGAGTTCGATGATGAGGTGGAGGAGGATGGACGCCGGGAGCCACTGGAGAAGCAGGCCAAGGATAACGAGGTGCGCGATATCGACGAGCCCAAGGTATACAAGTAATTTCGAGAGAAAGAGACACAACTTTCTCGGAAAGACATTTAACCAGGAAAAGCTTGGCAAGCGCTCTACTAACCAATAAAAAAATACGAATTGTATATTGAGAACTTTCTATAAACTTGTAACATACCTATATACAGATATTTCTAATATTTTTTAAATAAAGTTTTGCATAAAAACTAAACAGCAAAAATTGTATATACAATCTATATATGAATGCCTGCGTTTTTTCCCTTACTAAAACAAATAAGATTAAATCTTATTGGTGACTTGTTTTTGGTTGTGGTTTGCTTTTACATTTTTTTATTTACTTCTGCTTGTTAGTTTCTACATATTTTATTTTTAATTTAAAACCCTTTTTTTTCGGTTACGTTTTCTATTTAATTAAGTTTTGCTAATTTGTCGGGGCCAATAATCAGGTCCTACCGCAATTGTAAATATTTTATTAACACGCCAAAATGTTTAATTGTATACAATTAGATGATTTTTGCTCCGTTTTTATATCAGCATTGCAGTCATGTAATATGCATATTGGTTCATTGGATTTGTGAGTAATTTTATTTTTTGCAATTGCATTCCATCTAAATTAATAATGCAAACAAATTATAGTTTGTGGCCACAATGCCAGGAGTAAAAAAAAACGGTTGTAACAAAATATTATGCAAATATATAGATAAGTAAAAAATGGTAATGTGATGAGAGTGATATATATTTGCAAAGCTCTGTAATTGACAGATAAATTTATGAGTTGACAAAGTTAGGTTGAAAATTAAGTCATATTTTTTTAAAAAGAGTTTAGTTTTTTGTCCTATAAAAGATTTCATTTATTTAGGGCAAAGGTTCATTTTAATCCGAATTTTAAATCACAAAAGAGTGTTTTTTAATGATACAATACTTCATATGAACTTTATATATAAATGCAGCTTTTAACTCGCATACTGACAAAAATCTTTATAGAATTTATCGTTTCTTTAAAATTTAAATGAAATGATTCACTTAATGGATCTCTTTTTTATTTCTAATTAAACAATAATATTCTTTTTTAGAAAAAGGAAAATTTGTAAAATTACTTTAAAAATGTCCTCTTTAAAATAGCACGTTCATCTTTTTTTTTTTACCACTCACTTCCCTATAATTTCTGACTTTAAAAAAATATATCCAGCACCCGAGACCCCTTCTCTTTGACCAAAGGGTGCCACAGGTTACCCCGTACATGCATCATATGCGACAATTTTTCTTGTCGTTTTTGCTGCAAGTCCATTAATTACTTTTAGGCTGTAATAAAAATTAATTTTTATTAAAAGTCATGCGCCCAGCTTGCATAAATCCTCGTCTTGGGCGTGTGCTGGGCGTGGCAGGTGGGGCGGCAGGGCGGAAAAGGGACGTATTTATGAGAATTTATTGTGGCGAAATCGACGAGTGCCGGTTGGATAAATTTTTTGTTGCTCTCCGTCGGCCGCATAAATCAGCGGGAAATTAATAAATGACCATAAAAAAAATGCAATGCTGCGTAAAGCGCCATTATTAACAACTTTAAAGTTGTAAGTGACATGTCAACGTTTAAATACGCAAATTTAAATTTAAATAATGCCAGCGGTGACATTTCTGTACCCGCAACGGAAGCAAAAAGAAATATTAAATGACGGTGGGGGGAAAAAAAAACTATTCGCACAAGTTGCGAATTTCATTCGATTTGTTGTTATATTTCCATTTTAATTTTCTTTTTTTTTCGCGGTGTTCAACTTTATTTTTCATCTCGCGCGGATATTGAAAGTTGTGGCTTCTGTTTTTGGGGGTCGGGTTAAGAGTGTGTGATGTAAGGGGGGTGACTTCTCATGCGTTTATTTGAATTTAATATTCATGGTTATAAATATTAATATATATATACACACACACACACCTACGGAAGGGAGTGTGTGCGATAACTCCTTTGCCAGCTGCATCGAAACATTGAAAAACTGTTGAAGGCTGTTAAACAATTTGGCGATTGAAGCTCTTTTGCAAAAAAACGCATGTGCCATAATGGCAAACACACTCTGGCAGGCGACTGTGTGTTTTATTAATATTTTCCTATTAAAAAGCGTAAAAATATCCCAGACAAATGCACATAATTCACATTCATGAATGTGTGAGCTTTTGATAACTTTTCACAAATTACTTTGTGCACTTGCATTTGCATTTCAATTTCAATTCAAGCAGATGGTTGAAAAGAAAGAGGTTGTAAAAATTTCCCATTAATAAGGGAAAAATATTAATAAAATTACGATAAAAGATATTTAGCTTCAATTTGCTATATTAAATTACATATTCAATGAATAAAGGTGTAGTCTTTATATGATTTCATCTAGAAAAGATTGGGTTAATGTAGCAAAATTAAATATTTTAAATAGAGCCCGTTTTATACTTAAAATACAAGTGATTTAAAATAATCAATCAATTATAATTTCAACTAAATATTTGTGAAATATAACTCACAACAATCAAAACCAATTAATAAAATGATTTATTTACCGGCATAAAATCATTGTACATTTTTTGAGACACCTGGCAAAAACTTATCCATCATTTCTGAAACAGAATGCCTTTGAATTCTTCAATCAGTTTCAATTCTCAAGAAATTCCCAAGAACCTCAAATGTTGTGACTCAGTCGTAGCGCCATTCATCTTTAGAATGTGTAGCCTGCCTCCGTTTCTTTTCTTCCTATTTTCAATTCTTCCGGTGAGTAAAATCACCTCAAAATACAACAAATTCTTAAGTGATCACAAACGGACAGAAATAAACAAATGTGTAAAAGCGAGGTGTATTAATAATATGAATTTCTAAGAAATTGCTAACGAGCGTAAAACGAAATCGGACAAAAATCGAAGAGGGGAAAGACTTGAACTAGTGACGTCACATAGCCTCTAGATGGAGTGATTGAGATAGACTCAGCTAAGGTGAATCATGAGTGCGGCACTGCATGTTAAATGCTGATAATGAATGAAGGCGTTATGCAAAATAAGCCAGAAAGGGACAAAGCTAAAGCCGGGAGAGAGTGACTTAACAGTATGAGACTATATCTCTGTTAAGCTTTGCTCTTTCGGTGGCTTTTTCTGTTTCTTTTTCTTATTCTCTCCCTTAGGCAGCTTCCCTGTTAAGCTGACTCAGCTTGTAGTTCTGTTAAGCTGAACCTCTCTTTGATTTTCTTATAAATGTTATAAAACAGTAAGCTTCAATTAACAGCAGCTCAGTTGAAGATTTGAAGGCAACGCGTACATTGTGAGTTTCTACTCGTTGTGTGAGTTTTAAAGTTTAAAAAATAATAATCAAAAGTAGTGATAAGAAAATATTGCAAGAATGATGATTTAATGAATCACATTTTATAAACAATTAAATGCTACTTTTATATACGAATTTAAATGTTGAATTTGTTTAAAAATAGAATTTGTTCTAAATATTATTTCTCTTTAACTATTGATTAACATTTTAAAACAATTTATTAACAAATAATATAATATAAAAATATCAGCATGCTTGCTCTAAACCGGATTATAACTAAACAAACCCAATTGGCTTTAATAATAAATCACAATAAATTAATGACAAATTTTATTCCATTTATTTCGCACCCACGCACACATTATGCACTTGCAACTCATACACTCGCACACACGCTGCACAGTCTACTACAACCACAACAACAACAACAACAACAACCGTAAGATCTACAACAACTACACCTGCCAGCAGATTACCTGAAGACTCCGAATCGGAAGCCACAGACATTAGTGAAGATATAGTGGAGACTCTGTCAGTTGAAGAACAAAAGAAGACCATGGACAAGCTGCAGGAAATGATGGCGTCCGTTCAAAAGGAAGTGGAGAGGGAGGAGGCATTGGAACAGGAACACCAGGAGAAGGAGTCCATCGAGATGATGAAGGAGAAAGATCGCGAGGAATTCGAATCCTCCGATGACGAGGATGCCGAAGCCACAACTCCCGTTGTAATGAGCGAGACCTTCAACGAAGAGTGGGCCGAGTTCGATCAGGATCACGATCACGATCAGGATCAGGATCATGAGCTGGACATTGAGGGTGATATCGAAAACGATCTGAACAATGATATCGACATCGAGGAGAACTTTGTGCCCGTCGATCTGTCCAACGATATAGCGGTGAACGATCTAGCTGCCGCCGATCCAGATTTTCCGCATAATCCCGATGCCGAGGTGTTTGCCCCGCCGACTCTTATTAAAGCCATGCCGATGTTCGAGAAGCTCTCATTATCAGAGCCCTCCAAGTAAGGACCCTTCCAAGGATCCCTCTCTAGTCTAGGCAGTGTCTATAGTCCTAAGTCCTTAGTTGTAAGCCAACGTCATCTAGGACATCTCTGAGAGATCCAAGGAAATCGGCATTTTCTCTAAATGATTACAATCGTAATGTATCGTATTTATTTGGACAGATGACGAGTATTAAGCGTGCACACACAAAGTTGCATTGGAAATTATTTATTGATAAAATATAAAATTTAAATTATAAATAAAATATTTAAAAAACTCAATTAATGATTTGTGGTGTTGCTAGAAAATGTGGATGGTGTAATATGGATGCTTTGTATTTTTATTAACTAAGAGGAAGCCTTCAAAGACTTTATTAACAAAGCAAAAAGGAATTTATGGGAAATAAAATACAAAAAAAGTAATAGAAAAAATAGATTTATTATAAAAACAACAAATAATTTGAAACCAGCCTTTGAAATATTTTTTATTGCTTTAAATTATGATTATTTTTCACTCTTTTTATATAAATCTATTTATCAACGTTTTCATCAATCAATCCACATAATTAAGATGAGCAGATTGATTCATGTTCTGATGGATGCCTTGATTTATTTTTAAATAAAGTAAATTATTAACCCCATTCGCCGAGGGCTTTAAGAGCATTAACCAAAGTGCTGCATAATTTCAGGCTGAACGAAATCTGTTCTTATTTAAAGTGCAAAAATGTTCGTTAGTGATTTAAATGAAAAAGAAAATGCTTCATAGGCATTGTATGCCTCATTAGTTCACGGTGCGATTAAAAAAAAAACAACAGCATAGTTAATTATTTTTTTTCATGCCATACTTTGGGGTAATTAATTGTGGTCAACTTATGGTTAACTTAATTGCCTGTTATTCTTTTGTCAAACAAAACCTTGGCTATAAAAGCGTATTAATTGATGAATTATTGGTTGTATGTTGAAATGACAAGAGCCTGTTGATTTAGAATAAAAAATTATAAATTTATAAAGGGTCTATGTTTATAATAACTGTTTTAGTTAGTTAAAAAAAAGGTAATGTAAAAAATCGTATAAGGAGGTGCTGTTTTTCTATAAAAACTTTAAAAAATAATATAAGGAAATTAATTGTGAGTCGTATTTTCTGCCAATTAATTTATTTTACCTTTTTATTAAGTCACAATGAAATTTCCCTCTGAATTCCTTTTTATATCTTTAATAACAATTTTGATTTGGGAAATTATTAAATAAATTTATATGCGTTGGTAAGGTTCCGTTAAAAATCTCTGCCTACATATATATATTTTGAGTAATTTAAAGACATTTAATTTGTTTGATTGCGTTTTATTTACGCTTAAATTTGTTGTTGGTTAAATCTGATTGCTGTTTGGGCCTGCAAGCCCATTGAATGCATAAGTGGCCAACATATTTGCGCATTGCAGCCAGAGTTGGCATCACCATTCATTTATCAGGCGAATAAAGGTTGTTAACTGTTTGTGGGCATAAAGCATATCGGTAATTATGGCTCCTGCTGAGCTCTCCATACGCAATTCTTCTGGCGCTTCAAGAGCTCCTCTTCCACCTGTCTGCCACATGCTGCATGTATTACCCATCCCAGACAGTCGTCCTTTGTGTGTGTGTTTGCTTTGGCCGTTGCAATGATTGCAACTTTTCAATTCGTATTTACAAAAGCGAAACAATGCCAGCCATACAAATGCGGCAATACAGATTTATATATACAAGCATATGTCTGTGGCCTGCGTTCGTTTAACAAATTTGAGTTGCAAACAAAACGAAATCCCTCAGACGGGAGATGCTGCTTTTCATCATCAACCACTTAAGCCGAGCTTTGGTCAAACTTTATCGCATATTAAATAATTAATTGGGATATGTCCATGCCCCTATGCTTACCTTTTCCGGAGATTGTTTTGCATTTACTTCAATTTAATAATCATTTGTTGAATTTAATGTTCATGTACTCAAAAAATATATGATTTAGTTTTCCTTTGAACTATTCCCACGTCCACTGACTTAATTTAAGCTTCTCGTTACGGCTGTTTGCCGCAACCACTGCGTTCCAGATGCTTTGAGGTGACAACGTGATATATGCCACAGGACCTGCTCCTAATGATGCCACATGGGTCTAACTCCCACTAAGTACACAGCAAATGTTGAGATAAAATTGCATTAAATATAAGAAATAATTCTATAACATATTTATACATTTTTTTACATAAATGAATGTTTCAAGTATCTCTTAATATTTAAATCAATTTATAAAATAAGAAATCTAGTTTCTAAGCATGAAATTTCTTGCTTTCATTTATATATTTATTTTCCAAATTCTCTATCCTTTTGGCTTCCTTTATTTGCTTACCAAAATATTTTCTCTATTTTGTTTTCAGTGTGGTTTCCCCCGTTTTCTCGGTTATAACTAAATACATAGTTTAATTCGTGGCTCGACGCTTTGTTCACGGTTGTTGCTTCCGCTTGTGTTTTTAATTTCGTTTTTGCCTTTTGTTGCCAAAATGGAGAAAAGGACGCGTCGGGTGTTAGGCATTAGGGGGTTAAGGGTAGCCAAGCAAACACGGATTTGGCAGAGATTAGCGCTCGGTTGTGGCGGTTTTGTCGGTTTACTTTAGTTTCCGGTTGCCCGAGTTGAAGTTAATTAATTTTCGCTTCACAATGAGGCTAAGTTTATTCCTTCCACATTTTATTTTATTTGTAAATCAAAGTATTAAGTATTTATTAGTGTAAAATAAGCTTATTTCCTTCGCTCTCTCTCCTTTTCAACGCGCTTTAGAATGTCATCCATGTTGGTGATCAATTTTTCAAGTATTTCCTCCAGCAGGCCCACGCGATTAGTTAAACTGGAAATTGTTGATATTAAAAAGAGCAAAAAGTAATATAATTAAAAACTAATACCGAACTAGCTCCTTATTTTCACCGGGCGGAATTTCCTGGAAGTAACGAGCTCTGCAAAATATAAACTTTTAATTAGTCAAATCGAAATCGAAAGGATCTTTGGAGGACTTACTCTGTGGCTGTCAAGTTCTTGTGAATCACATCAGGCTGCTCCTTGGCCTCCTCATATTGTTCGATAGTGGGTTCCGGATTGTTTCGCCGCTTCCGGCCGCAGTGAATGATCATGTAGAGTATTTTTAGGGCTTTCTTATAGATATACGAGCCCAAGTGGCTGGTTCCTTGGGTAATCTCACTCTTCACCGTGTTGTAAGTCTCCATTATAATGGCAAGGAACATGTTCTAGGTAAGGAAAAATATTAATAAAATATGGTAGCAGGTTATAGATATTAATCTTACCAACAGAATGAAGAACACAAGCAGAATGTAGGTAAGGAAATAAATGGGACCCAAAACTCGATTTGCTTGCTCAATGAGATTGTACTGGAAATCGCCAAGAATCATCCGAATCATGGTCAGAATTGAGGTAATAAAATTACGAAAATCTGGATGTTTTGTGCCAAATAAGAGCAAACCCAACTGGGCATAGGCCAGAAAGACAATTCCAAACATAAGACTAAAGCCAGCCAGGTCTTTCGAGCACTGTAAATTTTATAGATTATTATTGTTCAATTTTGATATGATTCTACAAACCCTTTTGAGAGTCGTCGTGAACTGCACGAGGGTCTTGTTAAAGCTGATAAACTTGAATATTTTGATCCAGACGAGAAAGGCCAGTATGGCCATCATGTCCACATAGATGATGTTCCAGAAACAGAGCACGTCCAGACTTTGATAGCTCATCTCCACCACGGCATTAGAGGTGAGCGTATCTGCCTTATAACTGTGCCAAAGATTGTACACTAAAGCCAGGTAACACAGCTGGATAGAAATGGAAAATGAGTTTGTACTCATTACTCAAGGAAAATGTGAGAAATATCCTTACCAGCAATATGATGCAATCGAGTAAATTCACAATGGAAAATATGTAATTTTTGCAACCAGACTTGCGCAGTTCTGTGATCTCATAAATGGTGTAATATACGACCATGATGTACCAGAATATATAGATTACGGTCATCACCAAGCTGCGGTCCGTAAAAAAGCTATGCTGTTTCACTGTCTGCATATGGGCCTGGGGAATGACACCGCCCGTGGGTGGAATCTCCGCAATTAGTCTGGAAATTATTTGTTATTTGAAATAACATTTAAAAAAGGGCACAAAACCCACTTGATGCTTTGAAAGATATCCGTATTATCGTTAAACAAATTAAACTCCACCAGACAGAGTCGCGAGCCGCGGTCCAGCCAATGATTGTTCTTCAAATCGGTGATGATTCCCAGGTTTTTCTTCTTCTCATAGGTCAACTCCACAACGTATCCCCCGGTACGATAGAATGCCAGCACTGTCCAGAGCGGCATCGTTGACAGATCCGACATGGTCTTGTATGGGATTTTCTGGAACACAGTTCTATCCTCGGCTGACCGGGAGTATGCGGCATAGCAGCTGTTAAAGTACCGAATGAAGGCATCGTTCACATAGCAGCTCTCCTTTTTCACGCGGACTTGCCGCAGTCGCGGCGGACCCAGCAACAGGTTCTCGTACAGAAAGACACGTCCCTAGAATAAAATGATGATTGCATCGAAAACTAAAGAATTTGATAATCAATTACCTCCAAATGATGAGTGAATGGTTTACCCCGGTCCGGCTCCGTACTCCTCCTCTTCCTCTTAACACCTGGATCCCAGTAATAACCGGATTTCCTCCGCTTACGCATCCTTTCGCTTTCGCTTTCGCTTTCGCTTCCTGACTCTTGTTCCGGACCTTGTTCTGAAAGATCGCCCTCATCTCCATCTGAAGGATCTGGCTCATATGCCGGTGTTGTTAGCGCCGGATGAGTCGGTTGCGTTTGATTCTCCGCTGGTTTTCCATCCGTTAAAGTCAAGTCGCCGTGGAGTGTTATTAGAAAATTGTAGATCAAATAGTCCCACCAATCCGGCACCGTGATTTGCTTCTCAAAGTTAACAGTGACCGAGGGAGCAATGACCATGTCACGGCTGGTAAAGAGTTTCTTCATTGTGTCGTTAAAGTAGAACATGTACGAGTGGCGCACTGAGAGAGTGACTGGAATTTAGGAAACAATATATGGGTCTTCAGGGATTATATATAAAATTGAAAAATCATTCCACTTACCCAAAGATGTTAGGATCAGAAATATTATAAACACGGTAAACTCGATGAGGGCGTCGCGTACTTCCTCATCGGTGGTGTAAAGGATGCGATATGTTTTGGCTCTGCTTTGGGCCGATGCAGCCGATATCCTTCGATCGTATTGTGATTGTGATTGTGATGGTATTGATGGTGGTGGCTCCTCCGTCTCTGTTGGACTCTTTTTAAATAAGCGCTTCCATATTGGTACCTTGGCCTTGGCATCCCCAGTATCGGCTGGGGATGTTGTCGAGGCTCCCTCTTGGATCTTTACCCGGGGACTCTGATTTCCAGTATCGGTAGCATCGCTTTTTGTCCCAGCTGGACGTGAGACCCGAAGGCTAGACTGGAGTCCCCGGGCGGAGGTTGATGGATCGGTATCTCGAATAGTTGCTTGGGAATGTGCCCCAGGACCAGACGACTTGTATTGCGATGATGATGATGGGCCATAATCGGCATCAGTTTTTGCAGGATCGGTAGTGGTAGAAGAAGGAGCACCTCGAATAGTTATTCTTTTTGGCATTTCTCTTCTTCCCGGTTGCTTTGAAGGATCACGTATCGGGTGTGTCACTCGGCTGGAGATGATGTGGGGCACAGAATCTGGCACACCTGCCTGGGCCCCAGGATCTGGCGCACTGGTCCTTCGGGATGACACAGGACTCGACTCGGAGGCACCCCTTCCAGACGGTACAGATCCTGGACCAATAACCTTCCTTGTCGATGGACCCTCGGGACCAATTATTGACGGCGAGGTGCCACGCAGCGCCCTGCTGGAAGTCGTTGGTGGCTCCACACTGCGTCTGGCTGCCACATGTGGACGGTTAACCGAAACCGAAGGCAGGTCGGCCGGATTCACGCCCGGTGGCACCACCCTATGCTTTCGTGGCGGAGGAGGCACTGGTGGTCCTCCTGTAGACTTGTCATCTGGACACTTTTGCGACATTTTCAATAGGTTTTAGATTTTTCTTCCTTTTTTTTTTGGTCAAAAGTTTGTTTTACGGATTATAGATATAATATTTTCACAAGCTCGAACAGTTTAAGACTGAAAAATGTTGTGAACTGACCTTAAGGACGGGCACATCTATAATGAAGTTTATGTAATACTTGCTCGGATCAAAGTTGAAGTAGAGTAAAGGCCTACTTTGTAGCCAAAAATGTAAGGGATTTGTTTTGGAAATATAAACATATTAATTTCAACAAATGAAACGTAATTAAAATAAGTAAACCTGTAAACATTGTATTTGTCGTAATGAAAAGTACAAGTGTACAAGACATATCTGTGGAGATTTGAGTTTAAATCTAATTTTCCTTAAAGCGGAATTGAATATTTCTAATACATATTTGTAATTTATTTATACAATTTTTATTTGATAAGATTTCACATTTATTAATTCGAAATTTTGTGAATAAATAATTTATAAATTTACAAATTTTATTTGATAAGATTTCACATTTATTAATAAGAAATTGTGTTAATAAATCATTTATAAATTAAAGAGAAACATCAGCACCTTCTACCAAAAAGAGCTCATCATCAAATCCTTTTGCACGAACGAACTTTAACATTTCTTGAACGTTTTTTTTATTTCTATTTTAAAATTTAACAATTTAGCATTAGTCTGCGTATTGATGCCCAACACTGGTCGATGGTAGCACCTGGAAAAAAGGCAAGATCCAGACAACAGCTGCACATTCGGCGACGCCGTGCATATGCATATTTCATGCGTTAACGCCAACATTTGAATTGCAACCCAGGAGCGGAGGATTGTTTGGAGGAGAGCAAAGAGGAGCCGTAGGAGGAGTGCCAGCCAGTGCAGGATGCTTTTGATTTATGGCCCACCTCGGAGTTCTCGCCTCCCTTTTCCTGGTCTGCAGCTATCAGCGCCAGTTGAGTTGTCAGTTGGCGCATAAAGAATGCATGTACAGTAGCATAAATGTGATAAGATCCCTCTCAACGAGCGAATTCTGGGTATCCTGCGAAGGACTCGACTGCCAGCAGAATGAGAATGACTTTCTTTAAGGCGATTTAACAAGTCTTTCCTTTCCTTTAGAAACGTTATGCGTGAAATTTGAATGCTAAAAAAACAATTTAGAAACGTATTTTGTAAAGCTGTAACAATTACAACTTTAACCAGAAATAAATAATAATGCACACTCATATATATATTTTTAAAATATTTAATATTTTATTTGTAAATATGTGAAACCGATTCATTGTCTTCAATTTCTTACACACCGCTCAATAAAATGCTACTTTTAAAATACAGACTAAATTGTTTACATTTTTAATTTGTTTGACTTTTATTCCATTCCATGACATCAAGTGCAAATTAAGTACAAAGTTGGTAAATTGTGGCGTTGCTTTGAAATCAAATTGCTGTCAAGTTAGCATAGAATATAGTTTAAAACTATTAATGACAATATAAAATAGATTTATAGATTTGATTTAAGGATGAAGAAGCCAATCCAGAAGCTAACATTAGTAATAAGCTTTATTTTTGATTTAGCTACAACTACTAGTTAAGTTTTGCAATATTTCGCATCTTGGGTGTTCTTTGATTTATTTTTTAAAATTTATTTTAGCTAACCCTTTGAATGTTTCTCACTACGAACGGAATTTCGAATGTTTTTTGTTTGTTTTGTATTAATATTTATTACCTTAACTTTTAAACTACATATTAATTTACTAAATTGTTTCGTTTGTGCAAAATATAAAGTTCTATTTTTGTCTGCACTTATTGTGTTCCATTTTATTTCCATTTTATTTTATTTGCTTGCTTAACTATTTGGCTTTGATAAATACTTTGGCGCCGCACACGGGGCAGCTTCAAATTTCTGGATTTCATTTTGGTTTCTAGTTTTCATTTGTAGGACTTGTGTTTTGCCGACCACGTTGATTAGTTTAGATTAAGGACTTGATGGAAAATGGTTGATGGTTGTGTTTTCAGCAAATGTGATTACAACAAGGATGCAACTTTTAAGCTACTTCTTTGGTCAAGGGTTGATTTTGCGGTTCATATTTGTGCACTCGAGAACTTTATTTGTAAGCCTTGTTCTTTTCTATTTGCTTTAGGTTTCTATTCACTTATCAGATACATTTTTGTAATTGGTCCTTTGGTTTCAGAACGTTGCTAACGCTGCTAACAAAAAAGGCACAATTGTTTAAGCTAGTTTCATCCATTGTGTCTGTTGTGAATTAGTTGTGACTGCGTGCTGGCCCTTGGCCACGCTCCTTTAGGCCACCTTAGCAGCTAGTACGGCTTGGCCGCATCCTTGGAACGTTTCAGTTGAACCTTCAGGCGCTTGGTGCCGATCTGAAAGCCATGCATCGCCTGGATGGCCGCGTTGGCCGAGTGCGGATTGTCGTAGGAGACGAAGCCGAAGCACTTGGACAGGTTGGTCTGCTTGTCGATGAACACCTTGGCCGACAGGACATTGCCGAAGGGCAGAAATGTCGACGCGAGATCCGTGTCAATGAATTCCTGAGGTAGGTGATAAATGAACAGGTTGCTGCCATCAGGACCTGATCGGGTTAATTATTTAATTATTTAAAATATTTAATTAATTAATATTAACTTCCAAACTCACCCTCGATTTGCTTGCCAGCCACGCCCGCTGCTGCCGCTTGAAGGGCGCTGGCAGTCAGGGGCTGAGCGGCTCCATAGGCGGCGGCTCCATTTGTCAGTCCACTCAGGGAGGTGGTATAGGGATCGGCGGCACTCGGAGGCCCTAAAAATGTTACACAAAACCATCAGAAATATTCGCACAAAATTAAATTGAATTTATTCAATTGAAAAATTATCTCGAAATAATACTAAAATTTGTATTTGTAGGTTTCCAAAGTAAAAATTACCCAAACACACACACACACTCAGAAACAGGACAAAACACACACAGTGGAACATACAAGACGACAGGATATAGAGAATCAACCATAAAACAAGAACCATATCTGAACAATAAACGAACCCAAGTTCAGTTAACGCATATGAGATTTCGGCCCTTTATTTATTATGATTTTAAGTCGTCCTTTTTTTCACACTTTGTGCTCAACCGTTTTATGCCTTCTTTTATCCTGTCTCTTTATTTTCTTATTGTGGCCCTCGTCCTTTCATTATTAAATTTTGTATCCTCTTTTATTTTGCTTCTGTGTTCTGGGGGAAAAAAATGTGTTAGCCTTTGTTGTTTGGTCTCTCCGCATGGCGTCTGTTTTTTAATTGAGCCAGCAAACATTTTCGTTTTTCCCGCTGCTGCTCTGCTTTTTTCATAATCTACAATAAATTTATTACTTTCTTTTAGTTTTCCCTTTGTTTTCTTTCGACTGCTTTATATAAGTTTTTTTTTTTAGCTTTTATTGCGTTTGCAAAGTTGTAGGGCGATTTTTTTATGCCAACAAGTTTTAGAAGGAAATTAATTTAATGTTTTGTGGAATCCATAAAAGTTGCTAATTGAAAAGCTAATTGGGATCATAAATGTGGAAAATGTTTGGAAATTTATTGCCTCAACTTTTAGTATTTTATTTAAATTATATGTAAAGTTTGTTGGCTATTTTATTCGGATGTGAGAAGTAGAGCTTTAGTTTAATTCACTTTAATTTAATATAAATTTAAAAGCTGTCATTTTTAATCCCAGATGATAATTTTTTTCGCATTTATTGTCTTTAAATTCCTGCTTTCCGTTTTTCCTATATCTATATATACCAAATTTCCTTTCATGTAAATATTAAGCCCCGGCCTACGCCATCCAATCTGAGCTTGAATTTGCGGAATGTTGTGGCAATATATTCTTTTCGCTTCCATTTTGTTTTATTAAAAACTCAATCTTTTTTCAAATGCAATCAAGAACGTGTTGTTTGGAATGCCGTTTATTTCCTTTTGTCATAGATTTGATTCCTTTCCGCGTACACTGCCTCTCAGATTTGCTCTTTTTTTATTATAAATTCTTTTTGCGTTGGTTTCTTTTTTTTGTGGGAAAATTCATTTTATTTTTATTAACAAAGATGGGCAAACTGTAAAAATGCAAACATAAAAGGGCAACAAATATTTTGAATTAGATACGTTCAGACGGAAATTGAAGTTGGTATTGCCGACGGGGATTCGGCAACAACGATGTGAATATTCAGACGAATTTAATTATATTTTGAGCTTTGGCATTTTCCGAATATTTTTCTATATTTTTTTATAAAAGTTTTATTATTTATTTTCGGCAGTTTATTATGTAAAATTATTTAAAAGGAGTTTGCAGATGAAACAAAAATGTAAATGTAAATTAATGGCATTTGTTTAAGCTGCGTAAGTATTTTGGAAATATTAAAAATACACTTATTAGGACTTGTTCTGGATATTAGTTAAAATATAAAAAAATATGTTGGACTCTGCGTAGTTTTAGTTCTTTTTGGGGAAAGGGCATGGCGGGGCGCTGTCATAGGCTCATGCAGGCTGCGTGGAGGCTTTATTATTGGAGCTTATATTGTTTATAGTTAGTGTGATTATGTGCCAGAGGTAAAACTCTGTTTAATTACATTACAAAACAGAAGAACACATACACAAACATTTACAAAATACACAAACACAACCACCTGTACCCGAAGCATACATATTGATACACTCAATGAACAGAAAATAAAGGTAATAGTCAAGGGGATATTATTTAGCGCTTGTCCATAAATGGATATATTTTCAATTTAAAAACCAATATTATATATAATTTTTTTTGAAAGGTAATTTTGTAATAACCATTATGATTATTTAATTAAATATTCTTGAAAGAATTTAATTGAATTTTATATTAGGTATAAAATTTGTTTTGAAAATATTTGTTTAGAAACTTTGGAAGATTCAGAGCAGGAAAGCCACACCTTTAAAATGTTTTTAAAATATTATACAAAAGTATAACAAAATTTGCTTAGTATTTTAAAATATTATAAAGTTTAGAGTATTTTTTTTTCTGTTTGGAAATTGCTCTCAAGATAAGACATTCCTGCTCTTTTTCTTCGAGGATAATTATGACTTCGTGATCTACTTACACAGCGCGTTCAGGGTCAGCGTCTGACCGCCGCCCACCTGCTGGGTGGGCGTGGCCATCAGCTGCGACATGTTGAAGGCCGCCGTTGACGGTGGTGGCTGCTGCTGTTGTTGGGCGGCAGCATAGGCCAGACGCTGGTGGTGCAGGCTGCTGCTGTTCCCGCTGCTGCTCTGGCTACTCTGGCTGGGATGGGCGATGGTCAGCGGATGGTGGGCGTGGGCGTGGGCATGGGCGTGGGCGTGGGCGTGGGCGGTGGGTGTGGCTAGCAGGGCTACCAGATTCTGCATAGACAGGGATGGAGCGGCGAGCAGTCCAGTGCCAGGAGCATGCCCGGCGGCAGGGATCCCGAGGCCGCTGCTGCTGCTGCTGCCGCCGCCGCCGCCGCTGCTGCCTGCGGGTGGTGCGGATGGTGATGGGCCGCCGCCGCCGCCAAGTGGGAGAGGTGCTGCTGCTGCTGCTGCTGCTGCTGCTGCGACGGCAGCCGATAGAGATGCGGCTGCTGCGGATGCGGCGCTCCCGGCGGAGCCACCGGATGGGTGTGACTGAGGCTGTGACTGTGGGTGCTGGCTGTGGTGGGCACTGTTATCCGATGGGTGGTGGAAATTTAGTCCTGAGTTCCATAGTTATTTTTTTTGTTTTTTGTTTTGGTTTTGTTTTGTACAGTTTTGAGTTGGTTGGTTTTATGGTTTAAGGTTTTGAGTTGGTTGAGTTGGTTGATTGATTGTACATGACCACAGAGTCAATCATAGACATACCAAATAATGTTCAACGAATATTTATATATATATAAAAAAACATAGAAGAAAACACACACCCAATTGGATTATTTACATTTACAAAAAATTATAAGAAAAGTAATTTCAATTTAACATTTTTTGTTTCGGTTTGGTTTTCGATTCGATCAATTTGATGTAAATATGTAAACATACAAATCAAAACATAATAAATAAAAAGGAGGAAAAATAAACAAAGAGGGGGAAGAGGGGAAAAACAAAAACAAAATGAAAAAATGGGTAACATAAAATGAAATAATAAATACAAGTAATTAAACTAAGGAAAATAAAATAAAAGGACTGAGAAAACATTCTAAAATAAAACAAACTTTTCAAAAATATTTCAAAAATATAAATCAAAGAAAATTCTTCATAAATAAAAAGCACAAAATAAAAAATACAAATAAAATAACAATCAGAAAATTAAAGGAATATATAATTACTTTTTAAGGAAACAAAAATAAAAACAAATAAAATGCATTCAATAAAGTAAATAAAATTGTTGTTAAACGCAACGGGGGATGCAAGGTTATTATTAAGTAAACGAAAAAAATCATAAATAAATAAAAATCAAACATAAACATAAACGCAGAGACATAAAATTCAAATTCAATCGAATGCAGTTAGACATAAAGTAAATATAGTATCTATATAAAATTATGTAAATCAATGGCATTAAATAATTAAATAAATCTAAGAATGCTGACGGAAGGAAACCGGAAGCAGCAAATCGTTCGCTTCGGTTTCCGGTTTCCGTTATGTTTTTCGTTGGCTGCTCTTATGTTGCATACTTGGCGGCGCTGGCAAAATATTGAAAGCTTTCTTTTTTTTTTTCTACACAAAACAAGAATCCTGTGAACACACACACACGCAGAGAGGCAGAAAGAGAGGGCGAGAAAGAGCAGGCAGGTGTGTGCTTGTGTGGGAGGGAGAATGTTGAGAGAGAGAGAGGAAGAGAGAGTTGAACAGGGACATTCACATAAGGAGCCGGGCATTGTCTAGCATATTTAAGAAATATTTCTCAAATTGCTTCCTCGCTTTGAATGAACTGCATTCTATGTGTGTGTGTAGTTTTGATATCCTTTGCCATTCCCAACCTCGTGTACATTCCCCCCCTTTTTTGTGGGCATAATAAAACTTTAAGTGTTCTCACCTGCGGACAACTTCAGGTGCTGGGCTGTTGCCACATTGGAATTGCATTTGTTTACCTGCTAGGCCCCCGGCTATTGGGGCTAAAGCATACTGTGTGTGTTTGTGTGTGTGTGTGGAGTCCTTCGTTTCCAGCCACCTTTGATGGCGCCTTTTGCCCTTGGGGCCTTTGGCAGGACTTATAAAAATTTCAAGTCAGCAAATGGGCAAAAAAAAAAGGATGCACAGAAGAGAAAATGCTAGACAAAGACGTTCCTGGCTGGGGGTTATTCCTTTGCGGACTTACCTCCACTGTCTTTCATAAGTGGGTACAAATTTGGCTTAGAGCTTTAAATATTTTACTATTCTTAAGATGGATTTTTTAAGCCACTACGGAATGTATCGACTCTATTTATTCGTTTCTTTCGTCTTGAAGTGGAACTAATTTTTATATTTACTTCTCATAACTTCCCTTTTATTTTTTGGTTTAATTAACAACATTTTCATCATTCGTTCGTTTTAATATCTTCCTTCTGAGAAATCTGTTTTCCAGCCATAATTAAATAAGGTTTTATCTGTCAACGCTCAATCCCGAAATTGGTCAAATCAGTCAACGTTTACAGGTCCGCCGCATCCACTTAACGGTCTCATTCAGCACTTATATACAAAAAAAAAAAAAACAAAAAAAAAGAAAGCAAAAAATATATATATAAACCAAACGAAGGAGCGTAGAGGACACGTTCCATACATTTGCTGGCCATCAGAGTTCGGAGTCGTCGAGTCCTTTGCGGGCCCCTCCTGGATCTGGCATTTAAAAACGTCATTTGTTATTCAAGTGGCATACGTCGTCGCTCTAAGTTCCCCTAACTGCCCAAGAGCTGCTGCCCTCACTGTCCGTTCACAGTTACTGCCGTTGGGGTCAGGACGGATTGGTGGCTACCTCCTCATCCTCCTTCTCCATTTTCTTGCATTGCCTCCGCTCTTGTCACTTTTGCTCAGTACGAATCCCTTCCGCATGCCCTGCTTCTTAGTTGAATATATGGACTATGGGATGAGGTATGGTTACCTTTTTTTACATAAATTTATATTTAAGAATTGAAATTTAAAATTATGACAATATTTATTTATTTCTATGAAATATAAAAAAGAAATTTCCAATTATTTTTTTGTATGTTTTTAGTTTTGTTAGTGTATCTCATCTACCAAGAAAATTCCCGTTTTAGTAACGTATTTTTTGCGCTTTGTGCGATTACATCACGCGCCGCTCAACATTCGGTTGTCTGTGATTCCCCTTTTATTTCATTTTGACCTCCCCTAAACTCCTCACCCCCCTCTTTGTTTGTTCAAGCCCTTGTGCTTGATATGTTATGCGCAAAATGTCCACGTTTACGGCGAGACTGGCCAGGAGGGGGGCGTGGCACGTCGTCGGTCATTCTAATGAAGCGGCGCTGCATATGCAACACGTTTACATCGACGCCCTGTACGTGTGCGACTGTTGGCCAGAAATCTGAGAGACCGTCTGGGCTATCATCATCATCATCATCTTCATCGTCATCATTGTCATTATTGTCATCATCATCATCCCCGTGGCAGCATCATCGTCGTGTCATCCCGTCATTGTCGTTGTCCACCTTTTAATCCTATTACAATGTTTTTGTTTTATTCATCAGGCTCCCCAGTTTGAAGGGCCTGGTTTTCTCCCATCCTTCCCGTAACTTTTCCGGCTTTCTCTCTCTGTATCTCTCCCCCCCAAAGAGCCTGCATTTATGCAGATTTTGTTGCTTAAATTGAAATTAATTATTTGCCAGTTGTTGCTGCTGGAAGAAGGATTCTCCTTTTGCTTTGCTTCCCGCATTTTTGTTATTTTTTCCTAACTCAAATCTGCCGGTTATAAATGAAGTTAGCAGGGAAGACTGTTTTTTTTTTCTACTTTTGCATTATTTCTTGTTGACTTATTTAAATGTCAAACAAATGACAGTTGTTGTTCGGGGAAAAGTGGAGTTTATGAAACTAAACAAAAATCTGATTATACGTGCTTTGAAATTTACTTTATATCTCGATAGAAATATCTCTCTTTTAAATAGAATGTTTACTGCAATTTATTAGTTATTTATTAAAAATATTACCTACATAGCTTAGGGGAACACCTAATATTAATAATTAATTTTTTATTAAATGGCAAGCCCCACACACACACACATAGAAAACATGAATTTGAATAAAACAATTATACCTCATTTATCATTCTTAAAAATCTTTTGCAAACATAGTTTCAGCTGTATTCAATCAATGCTAAACACACACATTAGGGATAACTCTTTGGATTAAGTGAGCGATATAGGGGAATATCCAAAAAGTTAAATTTACGTATAAATTAAAACAAATTAATTATTTTTTGGCACCAAAAATGTCTGTTTGCAATAAAAAACACATAAAAAGTGCACGATTGAAAAGAAGGGTAAACAAAGAGTAAAACACACGGAGAAACAACGAGCAAATGTGTGGAAACAAAGACAGGTAGTATGAAAGTTACGGATAATAGATATATATATATATAGAGTGGAAGATGCAACGTTGTGGATTTGTTCAGTGTCTGTGACTAAAATCGAAGACTATAAAATAAAATATATGGATGAGAGAGTATTAATTATTAAGACTGTCTCATCCATATATTTATAATGTCAGCTAAGTTTGTAGTTCTTATTTTGGATATTTGGGGTAATATTCAAGGAGGATCTGACCTATCGATTAAAACTAACTTTATATCTAATCTCACGTTATTCACTCACCTGGCATATAGTGTGCCGGACTCAGTCCGTATCCGTGGAGCTGCTGGTACAGCTGCAGGTGAGCCGCCGTCGCTGGATCTGTTCCCAGGTAAGCGGCAGCTGCCGCCGCCGCCGCTGCAGCGCCCTGATGCGGATTACTGGCCAGCAGGGCGGGTGCCAAGGATGCATTGAGGGCGGCGGATGAGGGCACCTGAACGAGAGCCGCTTGGGCCGGTGCTCCCGCCTGCTGAACTGGAGGTACCGCTGCCAAAGCGGCGGCCATCGATGGATTTGGCCTTGCCGCCGAGGGTGTGGTGGCTATCAGGGCCGTGGCCGCGTTAGCGGTGGGCGTGGCAGCTGCAGCGGAAGCTCCGCTGGCCGTGGGTCCTGTCAGTGCATTGATGCCACAAAAAGCATGAAGCTGCTGCATTTTTTTTTGGTCCTTCTCCTTCTGCGTGTCCGCGAACTTGACGACCAAAGGGGCCGAACAGCCTTCCATGGTTTGACTTTGGTGGAGGGCCTAAAAATGTGAAGAGGAGATAATTAATAAATTAATTCATTGATCAATATATATAATACTACTAAAAATACAAAAAAAAAAATATTCGAAACTTTTACTTCAGTGGTCGAGCTTGTGGCAACTTTGTTTATTTATTCAGCGTATTTTATTTAACTTTGTATCTTTTTACAATCGCATTCGTCGATGTCTCTATTATCGTTTTGTCTTAGATGGTATCTGTATATCGATAGGCAATTGCTGGTCTATTGCAAGGCTTTTAAAGCCATATTACTCATTCGCAGTGTTGTCATTTCTTAGAAATTATTTCCTTAGCTTGCATAAATCTATTAATAATAATTCATTAGTTTATAATGCCCTCATTTCATCTAGATACATTTGTATAATGTAATTAATATTTCTTAGCTTAATTTTATTTAAAAAACAATATTACTCATACGCAGTGTTATCATTTCTCTGAAAATATTTCCAAAGCTTGAGTAAATATATTTTTCATTAGTTTATAAAACCTTCATCTCATTTTATACAAAAAACATTTATATATTTTATGAATATATTAAATAAATCCAAATCAATATTACTCATACGCAATGTTGCCATTTCTCAGATGGTTTTATCTTGCATTTACAACTAAGAATATAATAATATTTTTATTTACAAAACACGTATCCCAAGTCTAAAATATTTCTCCCCTCCAACAACACCTTGCATCTCCATTCCGTTATTGCTTGGAAAAACTGTCTTTTGGGCCGTGTAACCATGGCGACCTGTTTTAAAACTCGGAAATTTCCCTAATTACTTTGTAGCCAAGAGCAGCAGTGTCGCTGCGATGGCCGTTGAGGGGGGCAAAACAATGCGCCGGCCATAAAAGTCGCGCCAGAGCCGCAAGAATTATAGTCAATGTAATTAAAGAGCACTTCTGGTGGCTGCCACGATACAGGCGGCACGGGGGGCAGGCAGGCGCGGCAGGATGCAGGCCAGAGTTGCCAGCGCCGCCACAATTGAGCGGAAGTTTCGGTGCCCGGGTCGCCATAGTCATAGTCATAGTCCCGGCTGAGTTTCAATGATAAAGTCTACATAAACCGGAAAATAAGTAAAGTGGCTTGCCAGGCTCCAGCCCCCCAACCCGCCGCGAAACATTCCCCTCATCAGACCGCAGCCTAAATGCCTTCGCTAAATGTTTGGCCTGGTTTTCGTGACGCCGCTGCGTCAGAGTTTCCAGCCTCGCCTCGATTCTCGCCCCATCTCATCCCCAAAATGCCATTCCTGCGCCATTTTGTTTGTTTTCGGGCTTAGCAGAAAGGTGTAAATTAAGTCGCTTAAGCGGACAAATGGCTGTGTGGGTTAAACTATCCGAGAGGAGCAGGAGTGGGAGGAGGGGCTTGTCAAATGGGTGGACATACGGATGCGGATGCGGCTTAAGTGCGCGTCATTATTCTGATGCTGTAAGCCGCCGAGCGGCTGCCATAAAACTTATCGAAACTGTTTTCGACCTCTAAATACCTTTTGCCGAGCGAGTTTGTGTTTAGAAGTTTGCCAAGAAATCGTTCAAGGAGAAAAACGCAGATGGCAGGGGAAGTTTCAGTTGAGAAAAGTAAATAGACTTGAATTGAGTTTATTAGGATTTGATTTTGCTGGGAATTAGTTATAAATATAAACACAACTAAGTTAACTTAACAAAAAATTGAATTGTATTAAAACTCAATTATTAAGCTGCTTAAAATTACGCAACTTTCTCATTAGGCAACAAATTGAATTGTATTAAAACTCAATTATTAAGCTGCTTAACTTTAGACAATGAATTATTTTTTTTTCAAACTTGTGACTTATTATTAAAAATTATTCAAATCCACAACAAATTTCTTGTCTTCATTATATTTTGTAGAACTACAAAATAAGTGACATCAT
Source organism: Drosophila watanabei (assembly GCA_008042575.1). Taxonomy (NCBI): domain Eukaryota; kingdom Metazoa; phylum Arthropoda; class Insecta; order Diptera; family Drosophilidae; genus Drosophila; species Drosophila watanabei. The sequence goes on along the minus strand of VNJS01012322.1, from coordinate 28,308 downwards.
TTATTAACTAATTCTAACAACTTAAAATCTTTCTGTATTTATTTAAGCTTCAACTTAGAACACCCCCAAAGTTCCTTACTAATCCTCGGTCATTTTTCACAGCTCAGTCTCTACAACTCAGCTTACAGAGAAAAAAAGAAAAACAAGAAGGGTTAAATGACCCGTTGGCCAAGAGTGAGCACTGGAAGCCCAACCGCATTCCGAACTTGGCCTGGACTCAGCGCCAACCATTTGACAAATTAGCGAGACGAATGCGAAAAATAAAATCTGCATGCGTTGAAAAATGCTATCATCATTTTGGCCACCCATTTTTCCGCCCAACCGTCCGCTTACTCATACTTTTTTCTTGGCTTTCATTCGGGGTTTTTTTTATTTTTTTATTTCGCAAAGCAAAAAGAGACTTAATGGAGGAGTTGAGGCAGAGAACAAATTGCTGGGCCATAAACATGGCACATTAATATTAAATGCACTCTGCCAGCGGAGCATCAGCACGAGCTTGGGTTTTAGCTTGAGGCAAGGACTTCGGCTTTCTTCGTCCTGGATTGCATTTGATGGCGCTGCATACTTTCAGGCGTCAATAGACTGCAATGACTTTGCATCTCTCGCTTCAGTCGCCTCGATCCAAATCATTTGCTTCTACTACTTGGCCTTAACACCATCTCGAGCGAGTGCCTGGATCCGTGGGATCCTTGGACCCAGGCTTATTGCTGGCTTGTGCGTGCCTAGAATCCCGTAATTTGACTTCAAATGCATTAAAATCGCTCGTCCTTACACTCAGATTTCAGTACAGTGATAACTTGTGAGGAATGATCCTTGAATAATATTTTTTTAAGAATTTTTTAAGTAATTTAAATATTAAATTTTTAAATTTTTAAATGAAAATAAATATATTTTGGATTGCAACCTCTATGAGGCACATTTCCTGGACTTTAAGGCAGCATCCTTAGATAACATCGCAGCCCGTTCATTTCGTAGAGCCTTCCAGTATCTGTATCTGTGTATTTCGCTATGCGACTGTGTGCATGCATGGCTTTGCAATGGCCGTCCGCCCACAACAACATTCATCTTGCAAAAGGCGACAAATTATGTGCAATATACACAGAACAGAACAGAACAGAGACAGCATGTTCGGACGCTCCATGAGGGTGTGTGTGTGTGTGTTTGCCTGTCGGAAGTTTGTAATTTTGCCTGTTTCCGGCACAAAACTTGCATTAGTGTGTGGGTGGGAGTGTGTGTGTGTGCTGGATGTTTGCTTAAAAGTGAAAGAGATGGCATGGGAAATGGAGGATCTTGTGGGGTTACTTGGTTGCCAGGATTACCGTTGACTTCTTCCGCTGCCAGAGGCGGCGTCTTGCTTGCATTTCTGCTTCCTGTTTGCAGTTGCATGCGGTTTTTGTTGTTGTTGTTGCCGTCGCTGCTATTGTGGAATGAAGCTGTGCCCCGAGTGGGTGTGTGTGTGTGTGTGTGTGTGTTTGGTTGTGTGTTTGAGAGAGACGTGTTTTATATGCGCGACTCTTGCCGCCACAGCAATTAATCATGGCGACAGTTTTTCCCACACACTCGCTACGGTAGCAAAAGACAATGATGCGCTTAAAGCAGATAATCGGAATTTAAGTTGATCGCATTCTGTTGATCTTTTTTTTTTGGAATTTTTTACTCAAGTGAAGGGATTTTGAAATAATTCTCTATATAACCAACCAAAACTCACCTTGATTGCCCCAATGGCATTCTGTTTGGTAGCGAATGTGACGAAGGCACAGCCCTTGCTCTGTCCTGCCTGATCCCGGAGCACGGTGCACTCCTCGATGGTTCCGTGGCCAGTGAAGAGTTGCCGCACATCGGCCTCGGTGTACTTTTTGTTCAGCATGCCGACGAATAGTTTCCGCTCTGCAAATACATCAGCGGAAAATGCGAAATGAGTGGAATGTTTTCGGTGAATGCTTGCGGAAATAAACATAAAATAAATATAATACGTATACGACGACGGTGCGGGGCCTGACGTAGAGTGGTAAAATTAACATAAATAACAATTGTGGGGAATGTGAAGAGCCGGGTCAAGAGGTCCTGCAACTGCAAAAGCGCGGGCCTTAAAGGCACCCAACTTAATGAGTTGCCAATGCTGGCAGGAACTATTATTATGGTCCGTGCGGTACTTCATTCAGGGCCGTAAAAAATGTTGCCCCAACTGAGGCTGCTGACTGATTGACTAACGGACCGAATGACTGACTGACTGACTGACTGACTGACTGAGTGACTGACGAAAGCTGAAAACGAAATGGTCGCCATAAAAATGGCATAAAAAGCGAGTAAATGGGTGCATATGTGTGCAGCTTAACAGCTTTAAAGCTTATGGTTGGCAAAAGGTGACACTATATTAATAGTCTAGCTGCTTTCAAGCTAAATATTAAATTTAAATAAAGTTAAAATATTTTCAAAAGTAGTAACATCATTTGTTTAGAGTTTGTTCAGGTAAAAATGTAGGTTCGGGGTTAATTCTTTAATTAAATTATCTAAACTTTCGATTCTGAATCAAGAATTTGTAAAATTTCTATAGAAAAATATTTTAAATTTGGAAATAAGAGTCTTTGACTATCATAGATCCCGCAGCATCACTGACCCGGCTTAAAGCCACAACAGGTGCAACACATATTTGGGGGATTTTCTTTTATGAACTCATAGCTGGGCGCTTAAATTCGTTAATGAGCTGCCACCTGCCTGCTGCGTGCTGGCTTTTCGCCGTTTAACGATCGACCAGCAAGTATTTAACCCGAATTGCGAAACACGCATGGCGTATGAGTGATATTTGTTGGTTATTTCTGATTTTTTGACTTCTCGCATCGAGCGAGGGAATTGCAATTAATCAGAGGACAACTTTGTAAGCAGCTGGGTCCTGTAAGGGGAATCCAACTTTAAAATGACACAATAAATCGCCTTTCGAATATATATGCTTATGTATGTGGGATTTTTCCCCCCGTTCATATCGAAACGAGAACATTTGTAAGGGAAAAGTTTTGTTGCACGGCAATTGTTATGCTTTATCTCGGTCGGTCCCCATGTGAAAAGTTTTTGGGGGAGCGCACATGCAAAAGACTAAAAACGCAATCGCAACAAATCGAATCAATGCAACAAGAACTGCAACTGCAACTGGCGAAACTGCAGCCGTAAGAAGGAGCAACTTTTCATTCAGCAACACTTTCCACATTCCACATCTAACTGCCCCACAACTTGCCTTAAAGTTTCCCAGAGACAATACACACACACGCATATGTACACGTATGCACATAAGGGGCATTTTCCGAGGAATTCTCCTTAAAACAAACTAAGCGTGCGTTCAAACCATCGAGTGATGCCCTAACTGAAGGGAGATATATCGAAAACAATGATCATTTTTATCACATAAACTTGTAAAATATTGTAAAGATTTAATATCAAAGTTTAAAAATTAAATATATATATTATTGATAGAATTTCCTTGTGTAATTTTAGTGTTTAAATACATTTAATTTTTAGGGTACTTCAACTTGAGTATATTCCACTTGAAAAGACACCCTCTTCTGGGGGTGTCGTAAAGAATAAATATAGAAAATTGTGTCGCTGCAAGGGAAGTGATTGGAAATTGTTGCTTTCGCCTGGAGTTGGCACCACCAGAAGAGACCCCAAGCCGAGGCACTCAGAACGCACTCAGCCTGCTTCGGGGGTCTTATCTCAGGTGCTTTTCTTCTTCCCTTTTTTTGTGTGTGGGGTAAGTTTTTTGCACTTTTGTGTGCTAAATACACAGGAAGTTATAGGTCTTTCCTAGCACTCTGGTCCCAGGTCTGTTTGCAATGCACCCTCTGTATCTCTCTCTCTCTCTCTGACCGGCACATGTGGAAAATTTATTTGAGGTTAGTTCAGGTGCGACACAAGGAGTAACATTTTATATATTTATTGTATGGATTTGCCATTTTAAGTTGAAACTTTGCCAGCACGGGAAAAGGAACAGGAAAAGGGCTATGACACAAAAGGAGAGGTTCAAACTTATTGCAAGCACCTGAGTCTCCCCTTATTTTCTCGCCCACTCGAGGAGCTTGTTAAGGACCTCTTTTGTATTTGGCATCGCTGATTGGAAAGTTTTATGCGCACGTGATTTTTCAGCGCTGATAAAAAGCAGCGTGTTGGGTAAAGTCCAGGGCAGCGAACAAAAACAAAAAATACCAAAAATGTATAAAATTTCCAAGTATTCGCTTTTGTTCTCGCAAGTGATGTGCGTTAAATTGGTTCGAGGGATAAAGAGGAGTGAAAAGAGTGGCCCATATGCGAGATATTTAAACATAATTCTTTCTAGAGATCACTAGTTTTAGGTTCTTTAAAGACAGATGAGATATATATAAAATAGCTTTACCATTACTTTAAAATATATTGTTTGAGAAAACATACATGTTATTCATTATTCATAAGATTCCAACAACAGATTCTGAATCCCTTTTTTAATGGCAAAAATCCACTGGTTCATTAAGGGTTATGGCCCATTTGCATCAGTTTCTCGCGGCTGCCATTCCGGTGCAATCTCCGCATTAATTCGGCCCTAGGCAGTTTATCATTTTCACCTTTTTTCGGCTGGAAGGAATCTCATTTAAGTGGAGTCACTGCCATCACGGTTCCCAGACTCCCAGCGGCCCAGTGCATCTCTCTGTCATTCCTTTGGGCCATTACAGTTGCAGAAATTGCAATTTCACGACAATTACCACAAATTGGTTTCCTCAACTGGCTGGGCGAACATTTTCGTTTTCGTTTTCGTCCTTCGTCTTTCGTGCCTTCCGCCTTACAATTATGCAGGAAAGTTACGCCCACCGCAGCCCAAGGATTTTTCAGCAGCATTGGCAAAGGAGAAGGAAGAGTGGAAGGTGGCAGGTCCTTCCGCTTGCGGCATATGCATTGTAAGTTCATCCTTGGGAGCCAACTCTGCCATATGATGTCGTTAACTGTCTTAAGATTTATATGCACAGTCAAAAGCGGAAACTGCACTTTCCTTCTTGTCCCCTCTCTCCCCCAGGATGTCCTCATATATTTCAGTTCACACTTGAGACATCAACTTTTGTGTCAAGTTGGTTTCTGGCCGCTGCTCCCCTCCGCCCCCCGAAAAATGTTTGGCTCCCGGGCAAAGTTTGTCATGTGCATAATTTACTTTTTCCACACACACACCCATTACACATCGTCCTTATCTTATTAGAGACTTTTTCTGTGGAGTCAGCCAGGCATTAGATTGCATTCAATTTGCATAGCAATTTAATTGCTCGCCTCTCGCAAAAATCCTTCGGCAGCTCTTAATTATTTACGCAATTGGTGTTTGTTTGCCATAAACAAATTAAGCGCCTAGTGCGACTGAATGTTTACAAGCTAAGCCGCCAGGAATCCAAAGATATATGTGTATTTATATATATATATGCACCACAAATGATATGCACTTGGGCGTGCCAAGAGAATGTTTAAGTCAATTGTGGTTTGCCAGGTGTTTTCGATACTCTTTTAAATGAGTTTAAACAGTTAAATCTAAATAGTATAAACATAATAAATATTTATTTGTAATTGTAAATATTATTTTTAGGAGAAACAAAATACTTTGAGGTCTTAATTTAGGCTGATATATTGTGTGCAATTTCCGATAATCTAGATTTTGAGGTAACTTAAGAATACAAATTAAAAAGAAAGTATAGGCTTCCTTCTCAAACATTTAATTTATATTTTTGTATTTGATATATATTTTATATTATTGCATAAATTGTTATTTCACTTATACTTTTGTTTCGTCAAATATTTATTGTGCTCACTTTGGTCTAAGACATTTTTCTTTATATATATTTATTTTTTTTGAAATCAAATAATTTTATATTGAAATTATACCTCTCAGATTTCTTCGAACTTCTCCCACTGCCTTAAGAACTACATAACTTTCCCCATAGCTGATCTCCTCTATATCTTCCATATATAAGCATAGAGTAAACCGCAAACAAAAGTCAAACGCATTAACCAGAACAATTGAAGCCATGCAAACGAATGAAGCGCATAAAACTTGTGCAACGTCGAAAGTTTGGGGGGGAAAATACCGCCCCTAGGATTGTCAGCTGAGATTTGCATACATACTCGTTGTATATCGGATGTGGAGTGGAGCTTGCTACTAATGCGAGGAACATTAAAACGAGGACGAGCTTGGAGCAGGAGCAGAAGGATAAATGTTAAACATGCCAGCGACACATTCATATCGCACTCGGATTTGGATTCGGATTCGGATTCAGTTTCGGTTTCGGATGCGGCATTCCAATTGGAGGACGAGAAGGACATTATTCAATGTGCGGCCAGGGGCCAAAGAGAAGCTGTAAAGTAATACATATGTAAAGGCAGATGTGAACAAGTTGGCTAATGGCTATGCCGCCCCCCTAAACACTGTCAGCATTTGGAATTATTATAGATACAAGCATGTATTTAAGCTGACTGATTTTTAGCCTTATTCTCCTTGAGCAGTTTTGATATTAATTCAAGCCAAGTTTTATCGCCAAAGTTGAAACAAATCTTGAATTAATTAAGGCACATTGTGTATAAGCAGAGCTTGTCTTAGGGGGAAACTAATCACATTTTAAGCTACTTAGGCAGCATCTCGGCTCGTTGTCTATCAGGTTTCAATTAAAATTTTGCATAAAACATTGACAGCGAACGGGGATAGAGGATACGTGAAGGACTAGGCCTGCAGGATATGCTGTCACTACTGCTGCATCTAACATCTTACCAAACCGTTAACGTTTTCAATTATAACATAAACACTCAAATAACGCTGTGCATATTACAATGAAGACTTTTACGGCTACACTGTAGAAAAAAATAATAAAATATGAATATATGCTTGCTAGCTGATAGTTCTTTATGCAAGTAACTTGCTTTATTTTATTTTTAAATTCATTTTTTTTTATAAATGAAAATTTAAAATGTTTTGTGAAGGATTCAATTATGTTTTTTCTACTGATAGATATCCTGACTCCTCCTGTTGTTGTTACTCTGTGTGTACTGTACAGATTAAGCGCTGAGAGCACACACAGGCCTGATAAATGAAAACGCCAGGCACACACATGTGCAACAGCAACAGCAGCAACATCAACAGCGGCAGCAGCAGCAGCAGCATCACGGCAGCAATTTGAAGTGCTGCACTAGTTGGAGGCAACTTTTCACATATTTGTATCTGTTTGTGTTGTTAAGTAGTTTCGGGCGCTTCCAGCTCGCAGTCTCAGCTGCATAAATATTTATTGCAGAAAATTCATGTGTGCCGTGGAAGGCGCATATTTCCATAGCATACTTTTGGACGAAGCGCGAGAGAGAGAGAGAGCTCTCATAATTAATTTAAAGCCCCGGCAATCGAGTAAAAAAAATGTTGTAAACTGGTGAAATTATGATGCTCATTGCCCGGCCATCAAAATGTACTAAAATGGGAATTACATACATGTACGCGACGTTGGAGTTTATGGCCCAAGCAACTTATTGCGCTGCAGGAGCAATTTTTTTATGTTTTAATTCAATTAAGCTCCCTGCCCTGAGCGGCAAAAGAAAAACCTCTGCGGGCGGGACGCATTTAATGTGCACAAATTTTCGACATTTCTTTCCCGCTCTTTGGGTCTCGCTGCTCTCGCGCGCTCAACATATTTGCATAATTTCGCAATAATTGACAAGCGGAAAATGGCGATGCGGAAGCGGAAATTAAAATGGAATTTCCAACTAAACTTTTTCCTTTTATTTCGCCACAGCAGAGGCAACATAAAGACGCTTTGCCAAGAATAATTATGTGCATGTAATTAATTTTTTTTAACAAGAAAGGAAACTTCAGGAGCTAGGAATAGTTTGGGGAAAAAATGAGAAATTAAGTATTTAGTGTTTCATAATATAAAAAGCTTTAAGAAACCCATAAGATTTGTGAAAGTTTAAATAAATAAAATTGGAAATAATTAATTTTTTACTCAAAAAACACTACTGCTTTTATTATAATTCGTCTCACAGCTCCGCATATATTTCCCGGCCGCAAATACAATTAACCGTCATAAAAGCTAATACCAACCACTGCGACAAATGAACGAAATAATTATATTCGTCCTTTTCCCCTACCCCCCGAACCAATTCCAGCTCAGGTGGATCCTCTAGGGATGGCCACCACCAACGCGCCTGACCAATGACTTCGTTGAAAGGACGAGGAGCAGGAGCAGGAGCTGGAGGATCCCTGGGCACGTTTCGATTACGTTGCCAACACTTCCGGCCCGCGAGCGCCACAATTTCCGCTGCAGCGTTGACGAAAAAGGGGTGGAGGGAAACGTAAAACGGGAAATCCCCCCGCAAAAAAGATGAAGGGGTTGCAATAGGCAAAATGCCAGCAGCCAAAAGGGGGACGGACGATCGGGTTGGGAATTATAGGGGGAGGCAAGCTGCTCATTTTTGCCATCCGCTTGAAAGGTTCATTTGTGATTGCTATATGAGCAATATATCGTGTCTTGTGCTCTGTTTTGTATAAAATTTTTCAAAAGGATTGTTCGGTTTTTTAAAGCGTTAGATATAAGAAATATTTTAAATATTACAAAATGTTTAAATATAGTAAGGGTATTAGAATTAATCAGAATTATTATTTAATTAAGGCTAGTCATTCACTATGGAGAATTTTTTGGATTTATAAATAATGTTAGTGTATGAATATTAATATAAAATAGTAATCATCATCAACTTATTACTAAATATAAAATATTCCTCTGATAACTAACATTTAATTTTTAAATTCTATCGAAAGTGTATTTTAGGTCATTGCATAAATTGGAACCCTTTTTATTTTTGTTTCAATTTAGTTTCTTTTTTTTTTGGTATCCATTCGATGACCGCTTCTGGCTGCCTTTGTGCTCCTCATTCAATTACCGCTGCCAGCGGCTATTCCTATTCTAATGTTTTCCATCCCATTTTTTCCCCTTTTCCATTGCCGATGCTCTCAAGTGCTTCACTGGCAACTTGCCCTGAAGATGGAAAATTCTTCTTTCTGGCAGCGGGGGAAAGCGGAGATCGAGCGGAGCTAAAAGGGGGATTACTAGGTCCCCTCTTCTAATATTTTCCTATTGCTTCTATATTATTTTTTATACACAAGTATCAACATCTTTCTTCAGTTCTTGGCAAGCGAATCCATCCACTTGGAGATTGTTGAAATTGAACTACAAAGAGGTTGCAGTCTCAAGTGGAAACATGGAAATGACTTAATGAAAAACCACTTGAGCAATATCAATCAGCTAAATGTACGTCTGCCTTTGGATTTTCTTCAGCAAATTCTGCATTTTATTTTAGCTTACTAATTGACAACATAATCAAGAATTAAAATGTCAGCTAAATGCTAGAGGAAAATGTTTACACAGAAACAAGAGGATAATTTTTGATTTTGTGAAATGAAATGTGAAATTAATATTTTCTTTATCTAAAAACTATATTTACCAACTAAAACTGATCGTTTTATTAAATCTGCATATAGTTTTCTTTCTCTGCATTCCTAAAATTGCAACTTGAAAAATCTTGAGATACAAAATACCAAATATTCTGACAGGTTGAGCTTTACTGGCTGCATCTACAGCTAGATGATTAATTTGAGTCTTGAATTCAAAATTTAAACTGAAATTACGTATTTTTTTGTTGCTCTCCCATTATTTGCAGGTCTGCTTTCGGTCTCCGCCAAACTGGTTCTATGACGCACGTGCTCCGGTGACAATAAACGTTTCTGTTTTCGTGGTTATTGTTTTGGGAGGGGGCGTTCGGGCGCTCGTAAGATACATTTTGACGTCGTATCTTATGTCACTTTATCTCGCATGCCTTGCTGCACATTTAATTTCGCAGATACTCTGCACCCCCCGGACTCCCTCCCTCGACTTCCCCAAAGGTGTCTCTGCATATTTGCGGCTGCGAGATGTCACGTCAAAGGTAATTTTGATTGCCAGTCAGTCAGGCAGACAGTCAGCCTCTCTGTAGGTGCTTCGTTCTCCAACAAGTTGCTCAAATCTTTAGCTCCACACTCATAAAATACCTCAACTTGTCCCTCGAACGTACCTTTGAAGTACTTTTTGTTTTTCATATTTTTTTTTTTATTAACTTGCCTCAAAATGCGCTTTGCATAGTAATCAGTTGGAAATCCTTGGCGAAGAGCAGGTGGAGTTAAGGTGATTACTTTGGTGATGATTAGAGTGAGGGAGTGTTTGTAATAGGCAGTTTTTCAGCTTAATGATGAAATAATAATTCTAATTTTTATGGAAATTAGGGGTTTGGAGATAGTTTGGGAATTTCAAGCATTTAAAAGTTAAGAAGAGGTATGTTTTATCTTTGAATATTCGATTATTATTCGTACAAAAGTTTGGTATTACTTTTTATGGGATTAAAATATATTCTCTATTTTCGGCTTATTTTACCAATTTTCCAAATATAAGTCTTGGCCCCACATCCAACTTCGATTCCTTGAAATTCTGCCTTGCCTAGCCATTACTTCATTCTCCGCCACATATTAACAATTTGGGCTTATAAGGAATTCCCCTCGCATTCTAGGCTCTCTCAGACCTAATTAGCTCAAAATTCCTCAAGCGGAATTCATTCTCCATGTACGCCAGGAAGGACCTCTTCTCCAGGCCAAAGGATGAGTCTGTGCACTCTGCACATAAATGTGTGCAAATATGATTAGACAAAGATACTGACACGCTCGATCGCTCCAATAAATAGGCAATAAATGGAAATTTGCTAGCAAAATTTCCCTAGAACTCGTATTTTCCAGCTGCAAAGTTTGATTACCGATTGTTTTGAGTTTGCATTGGTTTTGGGGGCTCATGTAAATATATGCAGATGGGAAACTCCGATTTTCAGTGTATCTGTTTGAGTTGTTTCCCAATTGCTGGTCATACACTGTGATAAAGACTATTGGAAGAGAATCAATGACTACTTTATAATAAAAGCGAATAATGTTCCATAAATAATGGTTTGAAACTATTAATTAAATATTGAAATAGAATTTCAAGAATTTTGCTTTTGTTTTTATTAAGAATTTATTATCTTAAGCTAAAAATTTATTCTTAATAGTATTATTTATAAATTTTTAAATTCTTTTTTAAATTTTCTTATAGTTTTATTTATAGAATCTACAGAATTTTTTTTACTGTCCACACACATCCGATTCAATTGATTACGTATTCCGCATTGTTGTGTATTTGTCGCGACAGAATTTCATTTGGTTCTTATGGGACGACGCTCAGTCGATCATGGGGACCCATTGAACCAGCCCCACCTCCCCCCCTATGCCTCCTTAACCCCTCGATGGCCCCTCTTAACCCCATTGCTGGCATTGAACTGTAACGCATTCAGCTTTGTCTATGCAAAATGGTTGCTGTCGCTGCTGCTGCTGCTGCTGCTGCTGCTCATTCTGCGGCATTTCAACGAATTCGTCTGTTGTTCAACTTTTTGGTCACTTGTCGATGTTTGATTTTCAGAATGGAGTTGGGGAAAAGATGGAGTGGGTAGTGACGGAACTGGGCGTGGTTAGGCCAATTGTCAAATGGCTAAGAGTTTGCCAGATATTAGCAAGGGCAAACCAATTGAGTTGGTCGAGCTAAGGGAGTTGCACTTGGGGAAAAGCGGGGTAAAGGAATTAAAATCGAATTGAAATCGATTATTTTCTTAAATTTAAATTTATAATCGTTTACACTCAAGTTCTGGTTGAACATTTTTTTTTAAAAATAAATACTTGTAATGAGTATTACTTATAACGCTTTAAATTTTGGGTAATTATTTAATTTTAAATTTATAATATCTGAGTTTTCCATATATCCATTTATTGTTTTTCTATTACACGTTCCTCTTTCATTCCCCAAATTAGCTTTTTGGATGAATTGTGGAACTGCAGCTTGTGTTGTCTACCCCTTAGTTCCCTTTCTCCCAAAAAATTAAACCCCCTTTTTAACCCATAAATTGTCTGATGTCTAACACGGCGCATGACTTGCATATTTATGAGATATATGCGCGAAATGAATTGTTGACTTTAACTTTACCATTAAACTTCGAAGGTGTCCAAAAAGCAGTTGATAAATAAGCAGCTAAAAGGGAGACCAACTAGAGAGACGAAAAAAAAAAAATAAATACAGAACACCGAAGAGAGAGAAAAAAAACTATAAATAAATAAAGTGCATGTATTTGGAAAGCAATTCGATGCAGGCGAGCGACGAACGGAAAATAATAATTTTACGGCGAGATCAAGTGACGGGGGTAGGGAGGAAGGGAGCGGTACCTAGAAACGGGGTGGGGGAGGTGGGCGTGTAAGCCAAAATGGCTGTCAGTCAAAAGTGAAGTGTAACAGATGTGTGTGAGTGTGTTACATAAGGTTGTGGGTTTCAGAATTTGCGGCAATGCATTATAAATGTATTTTCTTCACACACACTAAGGGAAAAAGTGTTTATAAAACTTATGGGTTTATTATTTATAACTAGTTACTAGTCAAAAATTTAGTTATTTCTGTTAATTCAGTTCTGGATAGCGCCAAGCTTCAGAATGATCTGTATAGAGTTGGGATTTGGTGTTCTTGTAACATGCTGCCATTGAACCTTGCTAAGTGCTTCTCTGTTACTTACAGCAAGCGGTTCAATAACTCGATCTTTCCCTACTCGATTCAATGTAAAGTGTTGCCCTGCAGAACTGAAGCTTTAGATTTGGGTGTTATGTTTGATGCCAAATTTCTTTTCATTGAGCATATCAACTATATTGTGCCCAAGGCCTATGCAATGTATGGCTTTTTAAGGCGTAATGCGGCTCAATTTTCCGACCCATACACCAAACTCAGCCTTTTTTTTACATTTGTCAGGGCCAAGTTGGAATATGCATCATTTATTTGGAACCCTACGGGATCTATACACTCAAATAGAATTGAACGCATCCAAAAAAAGTTCTTGTCTTTTGCCCTTTATTCCCTCAATTTCCATGATCCCGTTCCCTCCTATCCCGCTAAATGTAGTCTTGTGCACTTGTCATCGTTAGAGGCTAGGAGAACTGTATCTTCTATAATTACTCTTTTCGACCTGATTTCTGGCAAAATTGACTGTCCCATTCTGTTGAGCTCTGTCAATTTTTGTGTTCCGGGGAGGTACTTAAGATCCTTTGAACCCTTTTTTGTTCCAGTTTGTAGAACAAACTATGCCTCTAATGAGCCCATTACAAGAGTTTTAATCTTTTTTAATAAATTGCCACCTAACATGCGAATGGACCCAACTACTCCAAAACATTTAGTTAAAAAGGCATTGTATTTATATTTAGCCTCTATTTAATTAATTAATTTAGTAAGTAGCCAGTTAAGGATTCTGTCTGTTGGCGAAATAAATAAATAAATAAACTTATTTATTAGTTTTCCTTGTGAGAAGAGTTTTTACAGTCTGTTTAATTTATGGTTCTAAATATTGTTTTATAATCATATCGTAAGTAAAAAATGTTTTAGAAATTCAACTTAATTTTTGTTTACATTTTGAATAGTAAGCCTTTTTGTTTGTTTATCAAATTTTATTTATAATTCAAACTTTATATATTTATTTCCAGTGCATTCTTCCCCTTCTTAACGTGTGCAAATGCGTTAACATAAATGTAACACGTTTCGCTGTGGTAGCAACAACTGCAACACTCACTATCCACATGTCACGTAGCTTTTGCATGCCGGCGACAGAATCGAAAACCCCAAAGACCCCAAAAGACCGGAATTCTTGTGACCCAGGAAGCTGTTACATCTAAAAAGGACCAGACAGGAAACATCCCAGGAAGCAACGCAGGATGGAGCAGCAGAAAGGAATATAAATATATTTAAGTCACTATCATTGTCATTGTTGGATCTAAAAAAATATTCCAGACTATCTACAGCTAAAAATATAAACCGTAAGATGTCATAAATTGTTTATATATATTTGTTCAGTCAGTTCAGTTGATTAAATCTTTGGCATGGGCTCGCTAATTAACAAGTCACGAAACCATCGCTGTTGAAGTTATGCAACCTAAAAACGAACTTGAATTGTTGGAATTGTAGAAAAAAAGAGAAACACATAAATATCAGCATTATAAAGCAGAAATATAAGTGGAGTCTAGAAGTTTGAGAAATATGTATACATCAATGAAAGGTTCTAACCTTGAGAAATATTTATTTCATTTTTAATTAAGGAATTAATGAAGGGTCAGAAGACATATTTTTCAGAAGTCTGAGAAGAATTTATATATTTATTTTTTAACTAAAGAATCCTTGAAACGTTAGAAGAAGGTTAAATACACATTTAAATAGTTTTTTTCTATGAGTTTAAAAATCTTGAAACTAGTACAAAAAATTTAATTAAAATGTTTAGTTTGGTTGATTCTTTTGAAACAATTTGTATTTTGATTTATTTATAATTAACAAACAGCAAATAAACTTGCATTTTAATATAATCAGAATAAAGCCACATTTAAAAACCGAATAAAAACTAAACAAAACTGAGAAAACCCAATGACTGTATTTATCTCATGTTTTCCGTTTCCACACAGCTCTTTCCCTTGCCTTCTATTTTGTATCCCCTTTTGTTTGGGGGAGTTCAAAAGTCCCTTGACAAAGCTAAAATTTAATTAGCCGCCCAGCAAGTGGCGTTTGCAAATGAAATTACACAAACACCCCTTCCGCCCGCCCGCACACACTCCCTTTGTGTTCCTCACATTGGTTTAACATTTAGCCACTTGGCGCGAAAAGGAAATAAAATACACGACAATCCAACAAAAGCGGACAAGGGGGACGAGAAATAAAAAGGAAAACACAAAAAAAAAAAACGTAACGTAACTTGCATCGAAACATGAAACTCCCCGCTTTTCATCCTCGCGCTTTCTCCGGAAAATTGCTGTGCTGCACTGTGTTGTGTGTTGTGTTGTGTGTTGTGTGTGGTGTTGTGCAGGCGCCCTTAGCCCACCCGCCTGGCTTTGTAATCCTCGCGAGCTTCACAATAAACACGAAAATATAATTTGCAGCGTTTTTGCAGGCGACGCGCTTCCGCTGCCAAAGCGCAGAAACGCAATGAGTTTTAGACAATAGATGCCACAGTGAAGGATCAGTAAGAGAAACACGTTAAAGGGGTCATTTTTGATAAGCTATTTTGGTAGTTCGAAGATTTTTTGAAATTCCAAAATTCTTAAAATTTTAAACAAAATTTTTTTTAAGCAGAAGTTACGGTTTTTTGAGGTAATATTATTTATTGAAAGCAATAGTGTTTGTTGTTGCTACTTTTATAAAATTTACTCTTAAATAATTTATATAAGGAGTTTGTATATTAAAAGGGTCGGTTGGTTATTATTTAAAAGAAAAGAATTTTAGCTTTCTTTAGCTTCAGACAGGCGAAATCTGTGATTATACAATATTTACATCCTTGTTTATACTTCCTAATTTTAAGGACCATGATAAGACTTTATATATTGTTTTCTCGATAATATATTTTTATATTTTTTTACCTAATAAATATCCCCTATGAAGAGTTCCCCCATATATACCTTATAAAGATCGATTCATTATTCATTAAAAGGAAGAAAGAAAGCTACAAATCTGTGATTATATTTAGACCCTTGTTTATACTTCCTAATTTTATAACAATTTTAAGGACTATGACAAGTCCATATTTTATTTTCTTTATAATAAAAAAATTTGCAATTTTTTCTCCACTTAAAAAATAACCCCCATTAATTAAAGAGTTCCCCCATATAGCTACTCCACTGTACTCGGGTACCGTGGGGTTAGCCGTGCAAGTAACACTAATTACCTGGAACTAAATATGGCGCCGGATTCGGTGGCGGCAGCCAATACGTTGCCGTTATCGCCGGATACAACTGATGGCCATTTGTGGTCATGTTTGTGGACATGCCCGCGGATGGGTGGTGCTGGGGGTTGCCGGGATGATGGTACTGATGGAGCATGGACGGTGGTGGTGGCGAATGCTGCTGCTGGTGGTGTGGCGGCGAGGAGTCTGCGGAGGAGGAGCTGCCGGAGCTGAGCTTGTTGTTGCTGTAGCGGACAAGGATTCCATTGTTGTTGTTGTTGGTAATGGGAGGCGGAGATCCTCCACCTCCTGCATGAACCTTCGCTAGGAGGGGGCGCTGGTCGCCATTTCCAGTTGCATTTCCATTTCCGCTTCCGTTGATATTGTTGTTTAAGGAATTGCTGTTGCATTCCATGATATTTGGATTTTTCATTTTATTTATTGGTCGCTAGTTGGCGCCAACCGCACGCACGAGGAACAAAAAAAATGCTTCGAAGGGTTGAGAATTGTATATATTTTTCGATTTGAGCTAAAACTTGGATTTGTTGGTTTATTGGCCTCCTGGGCTATATTAAAAAGCGAAAACCAATATTTTATTTGTATTTATTTTAGCACACGGGCTGCCATTAAAATGCCACAATTATTCACTTGTGCATAATTTGAATTTTATTTGCCGCACACACATTACACACACATTACACACGCGTTGATATTTCACTCATTTCTTGTTTTTTTTTTTGTTTTTTTAGGACAGCGCCATTTTTGTATACAACTAATTAATTTGCCATATTGTCCGGTGAGTGCAGTTAGCCTTTTTGCAATAACGCAATATTTTTCAACGATTTTTATTGGCATTCAGTGTTATTTACTTTCAATTTGTTGCACATCCCCCATATTGCTAATGGCCCAGACATGACCCGACCGTACAGTCTGTCCATACAGATGGACGATATTTGTTTTAATCGTTACGATTATTATGGCGATCACATAGCGCAGTTATTTGATTTTGCATTTAATGTTCGCAAAGCGATATTAAAATCGTTGAAAAAATCACAACAAATAAATAAAAATATACTTAATCCATTCAGCTTTCGCTTAAACAATTTTTATTGCCTTTGCCATATTTTTTTCCTGATAAAAATATCATTGTGGAAAATTATAAAAAATATAATCTACCTTTGCTAGTTTTTCTTACAGTACACTGCAGAACTGCCTTGGGCTGGCTTTCAGTACGTTTAAATATTTCCAACTTAGCACTAAGCCACTCCCATCTGCTGGGCTTTCTACCTTTCTGTGTACATAACACCTGTGCGAAGCTCTAATCAGCTTGAATGGAGTTTTAAAGAAACGAATGTCTGTGTTTATACAATAAATGAGACAGAGAGAGAACTCTGTGTAAATAATTGGTAACTCGAGTCCCATGTGGGGAGTTTTGAACTGGAAAACTAAACAAGCCGACAACTGTTCGACACCTAAACATATACGAACAATATGAAATTGTGAAATTTTCTAGCTTATTTATTTAGTTACAACACCAACAAGCGCTTGACTCTCAAGTTTGGTTTATTTCATTGTGAAATTTCATCTGAATGTATTGGATATAGCTGGTGATTGGAGCTATTTATGGCGCACTATTGGAAAAAATTTACTTTCTAAGACAGGCATTTATTTAAGTAATATTGTTCTTAACAAAAGCGGATAATAAAAATATTTATAAAATCTTTGAAGAGTTTATTAAAAAATGTTGTGTTAAAATGATATCCTCTAGTTTTTTTACTTTCCTTTAATTTTAAAACATAAATTTGAATATATTTCCCAAAAGAACAATCATTTTCGAAGAGAAATTTTAATAAAAATTCTTTCTTTTCTGTTCGTCTCAATAAGTTCATAATTTGCATCCAATAGCTCGAGTGCTCTTTTCCCCATTTCATGTGAAATTTGAATATCTTTTTTGGGAGTACTCGTATTTTCTAATTTAGCCAGCTTTTCCTCTAGCCATTTCCCGCACTCTCTCTTCACCCCTCCACCTGCCTCCATTTGTCTATTTTCAATTTCTTGTGACCCAACTAAAATTGACGTTTGCCAGTCTATTGACAGACTGCCTAAAGAAGACGATGATGATGATTATGATGATGCTGATGATGCTGATGTCGGAGCTGATGGCTTCTTGTTTGTACATGGCCAACATATAGACATAAATATGCGTAAATAGACAAGTTTCTTCTTCCCTTTTCTTGTGGGAATGTAACTCAGAAGAAAGTGCAAATATTGACGAGAGTTTCCATTTTGCAGGTGGCCCCAAAGTGGAACAGTTTTCTGTCGGTCGAGAGAGTTGCGACATATGCTAAACCAATTGATTCGGTACGCGAACATCTATAACTATAACTATTATTGTATGTATATGAGCAGCACGTGGGTACATTTTCTGTGACATTTTTCATAATCACTTTGTTAACGCTTCGCTGGGCCCTCGACAAATTTTAAATTGCGGCATAATTTTTCCAAGTGCCCTGCAGTTTCGAATTTGGAAAAACATACATAGTTACCAGTGCTGTATCTTCGTAACCCACATTTAGTAAACTTTGTACAGTATCTACGAGGTGGAAATTAACTTGAGCTTGGCTCGCAATTATCGCATAAACTTCGCATTTACACTCTGAACTTTGCCTCATGTGGTTACCTTTTTTTTATGTGTTTGTCGGTGGTTAGCTTGCTGTTGTTGTTATTATTGCTGCTAAATGAAAATATTCAGAGCGTAAAGTTACGCTTTTCTATTATAAGCGAGTCATTCGAAGCATGATAAAAAAATCTAATGTGGAGGTTTCGGTCTCGAAGAATATCGAAAGTGAGTTTGTGACTCGGTAAACATACACAAAAAAAGCAGAAGAATTGAGGTTTCTTATTACCCAAGAAGGTAGAATGTTATATAATTATGATCACAATTGCGTTTATTTGAAGATTTGAATAAAGGAAGTAGGTTTTAAATTGCTTAAAATGTGATTTCATAAATAATTAAAAAAGGTCTTAGTTACAAAATAATATAAACTAAAATATTTTTCTAAAATATATAATGAATTTAAATTTATGTAATGCATAAAGTCAGCATTCATTCCCTATTTATTATTATATAATTGTTGTAAATATGTCATAAAAATGGTTTAGCGGACAAATTGATCTCACAAATCAGCTAAGCTCTCTGCTTATTTTTCAATTTATTTAAATATTTTTAGGTTCCTTTTAAAAACAGAATTCTTCTTGACGAGCCGTTGACATTTTGTATTTAATACGACCTGCACTCAGTGTCTTATTTTTCCTCGTGTGAGGCTCCTCAAAAATGAAAAGCGAAAGAAAATTTGACAACTGACAATTTCCGTTTGTTGACTTCGGTTCTTTCGCCTTTGAGTGATTATTTACCGACCATTTTCTCTCCCAATTCCCATTCCCAATGATTCATTTTCTTTTTTCAAAAATCATTACGTGAGTGGAAAAATGTGGGATTACAATGATCCGAAAACACTTGTTCTCTTGGGGACATTGCTGGTATTTGCCCAGATGTTGCGGGCTTTTGACAGATATATATATATTTTATTCAACTAAATGGGATGCTAAGCTAAGGTCTGAAGGTTGACCTTGCCGGTGAGAGGTTGACGCGTTGGTGACGAGGGCGTTGAGGTGACAACGAATGCTCTCCGGGGGGGAGGAGGGCAGAGAGCTCATCGACAGCCGCGGATGAAGGCTATTTATGTGGCCCGGCGGCACACCTAGTTCCAAGCTTACACACTCGAGTCACTCGACCGGAACGCCAATTGGATCGGAAATCGCCTTTTGTCTGTTATATTTGCCAACTTAAATATACATATATATATGTATGGGTTGTGCCGAACCTCAAACCCTTACCCCCAGCATTTTTTTTTTAGAACTTCCCCTCTGAGCTTCGAATCATCAGCTGTTTTGTATTCACAGTGAATTCAATTATTTTCGATTACTTTCACAGGTAAATTGAGTTAGGCAACAAGTTCATGATATATATAGCAGCAGTGGAAAATGGCTATAGGGGAAAATGTGCAGAAAAAACATTTAAGGCGATTTAAGTCCTTAGAAAAAGTAAAATATATTTTTCGAGTGTGGTTGATAACTAATTAACAAGATAATTAAATAATGATATTGATAAAAATATATTATTTATACAAGAAAATATTTTCTTTTCATCTTTTAAATATAGAAAGTCTCTTTCTTTCAAGTCAAGATTTTTAAAATCATTTTCTAGGAACAATATACTTTATAAATACATTTTTAAACAATATTTTTATATGCCAGTTATTTATACTACAAAATTTTCTAAACATTAATCCCCCTTAAATTATCCCCACTGTACTTTCCAGCACCGATTTAAGCAAAGTTCTCATCGTACGCTAATTATTTAAATGTTATGTGCATTTCAAAGCCTCATTTACAAACGTTTGAAAAAAAATGAGCTGAATTTGCGTATTCTGTGCGATTTGTTCACCGACTGCAAGTTGGCCCGAGTATCTTGGTATCCAACGAATACCTGGGAATCGATCACACACACGTCTTGAACTTTAGCTTTGACACGCGCGTGTGCATTCGCCTTAATTTCCGTCCGCTCTTCCGAACTAGCTCTACAGATCACTCGTTTTTTTTTTTTTGTCTCCGATTGGAGAGTATCTGTTAGATACGAAACGGGGAAATTTCGACGATTTGTTCAGGGTTTTTTTTGGGTGTATTTTTTCTTCCCGGCAGTCGATCCGAAAACGCGACTGATGTCTGGGCGATTGAGTGACAAACTGCTGGCGACGCTTATTTTTTCGCTGCCGTTTTTGCGCTTCGTTCTGCGGTTTATTTTACTTGATTTTTGTTGCTGGCTATACTCTATAGTTGTAGTTGTATCGCGTATGTACTTTAGCCATTGTGTGCTCAGTACTCGGTACTCAGTTCACGATGAGCCGCATGGCGACGTCAACGGCAACAGAAGCGAATAGTTCGAATACAAATACAACAGCAAAAAATATTATCATTATTGCCGCTGCCATACGGCTTTGTGTCAAATTGGCAATAAGAAACGCGTGCTGGCTTGGGAAATGGGAAAACTATGAGGATTGAATGAGTGTTTGAAGTGCACTTCTAGAAAATGTAGGGTTTTCTTTCAGGGAAGAATTTAAAATCATTTATTGTTAGTTTGAAGGAAAGGTATCCGGAATAGTGTAAAAAGAAACCCAAAAGATACTTCCCCTTATCTCCGATTAAATCCGGATATCTGAGCCTGGTTTCCCCTTTCTGAGCGGTGCATATGTTACACGTTCAAGTCGCATATATATTCTTAAATATTTCCATAAGCACTCATATTCCTCTACCTGAAAGAGGCCTTCGGCTTGGGGTCTGGCTTTTTGTTTATTTTCGTTTCGTTTCGCATTTCAGCAGCCTGTTCAGTCAGTGACAGTCCGTCACATTCACATTCACGGCAGTTGTGTTTAACTTATCAGTTAACAGTTTAGAGCTAAAAGCTGGGCAAGCTGGATCATAATTCAGCAGAAAATTGTAAACACTTTCTGGTCAGCTGACCCTTGTAGATTTATATTTACAATAAATATGCAATCGAAGCTTAGAGAATATATATCTAGAATAGAAGTGGATATCATCTCGAGAATGGCTCCACTGATATCTCTGGCTCTCTGTGAATGGTAAATTTAATTAAAACCGAATGGAAAATAAAACCAAAACCGAGCCATATGCCGCCGCAACAAGTGCGGGGTGGAATTATAAAACAATACGCCCCCTAATTACAGAGATACAGATGCAGAAACACTTGAAAAGAACAGACCAGCACCAGGCTATTTTCGATAATTGAAAATAATAATTAAAATTCCCTGATTGAAGGGAGGCAACAACAACTGGCAAAAGGCAGAAATAATAATAATAAAAGCGCCGAGAAGGATCGTCGACTGACGTCCACAATTGGAGTGAAAGATGGCCATAAAGGCCGGCACAACTGCAGGGGCATACATAATACGATTTGTATCTGTTAGTATGCAAAACGCGTTGCCAGTATCTGCCTTCTTCGTCTCGGTCTCTGTCTCCTTCTCCCTTTGGTTGTTTTTTGTTCGTTCTTTTGGGTCATAGAGCCCGTTAGCCGTATTTGTCCATCAGAAGTCATCATGGAATCGGTTGTCACATTCCCCCCATTTCCATAGAATTTATAACCCCTTCTCGCCGCGCACTGGGCGTGCGTGATTTCTTCAATTAATTGTTGTCTCCGCTTGCCAAGAACTTCGAACGTTGCACAATGTCGTTCTCGACAGCACTTTTTTTTTATTTGTATTTTTTTTTGTATTTCCCATCATTGTCTACACCTAATTGGAGGACCAATGAAGAACTTGCCGGTCCATTGTGTCCGCCACAGCAATGGCAACAAAGGTCCATGAAAATATGCATAATTCTAACAGCCCAAAACAATGACAATTGTCTAGGTAGATTGCAATTCATTTTGTAAATCTGCAAAGGGTTTTGTGCAATAGAAATTGCTTGAGAAATAGGAAGGAGTTTATCAATTATGAAAGAAAAGTCAATTGAGATACTTCTTTGAATTAGCTTGAGAGTTTTGTAAAACCTTCTAAGCTTCTGAATAGAGTACCAACTTTATAAACACAATTTAAAATTCTTTTAAATCTCAGAAAACTATTTGTAAAATCGTTTCCACATATCCTATTGCTATATAATGTGTTTAGAGATAGTGACAATGTCTTAATTGCTCAATAAATGTCTGGCGTACAAAAAATTAAAGCATGCTAGAGCTCTTAAGTAGCTAACTGGTTTTAAACTCATTCGAATTGGCCCATAAAAACGCGTTCCAGAGAGTCGCTAAATGCTGGCTAGATCAATCTGCTTTTGGGCCTCATCTCATCGCATCTATAGACCAAGTGCGTGTCGAGTGATTTTTCATCTCAACGGCTTTGCCATCCCTATCTATCTGGCTCCATTCGGGCCTCTTGCCATTTTGGCTCACAAATCTAGCAATTATTCACATATTTCAATTACCGCTCGTCAAGCGTAAGAAATGTCTGGTGGCAACACACACATGACAAACTGCAGCTGCAAGTGCAACTAGAAAATGCCACTGCGAAAATGCAACGGCAATTGCAACACAGAATGCAACGCACTTTCGACACGCAACCTAGGAAATTTCCCCCGATTTCTTCGGAATTTCCAAAGGCAAAGATACGGATTGGAGATTCCGCAAAGCAAAACAAACTGCAAACAAAAACACTAAACAGCTGACTTCACTTATATAAACAGAGACAAAGCTAATTTCTTTGCGCAAAATATAATAATAATAATGGAAATGAATTGAAAACTGGTTGAGACCGCAGCCGGTTCACTGGAGAGAGAGAGAGAGAGAAAAAAACTATGAGGAGAATCTGGGAGAAGCCGGCGGAGAATGACTCAGGCTGCAAGCCAAGATTGTTATTTGTTTAGCTGTTTTTGGGTTTTTGCTCCTTTTGCATTTAATTATTCGCTTTCGTTCGTTGTCGTTTTCGTTTGCTCTTTTTTATTTAATTTTTTGTTGTCAAATATTGTCGGTGTTTACTTTTTGGCAATTGCCAAAAAGCGGTATGACAAATCCAATCCCACGAGCTGCGGGAGCTTCTGCTGTTCTTCTGGCATAGGAAATTAATGTTTTAATGGCATTTATTTTCGTCCCCCATCGAAATCGAAATTGAAATATGTACGACGTGTGCTCGCCCCGATATTTTCCGGATTTCTTTGCGGTAGATTTCCCAAACCTATTAACTTAATGTTGGCTAAATTATGAATTATGTATGTGAAAATTCTTGAATGTTTTGCCGAGGGATTTTCAACAGAATGCGGAATTTAATATATTCTTTGGTCACTTTTATTTTAAACATTTTGAATATTTTTCAAGATTTGTGTTGCTGTTTGCAATGTTATTATTTAATAAGCTCAAGAAACCTTAAAAAAATTGATTAAACTATGAAGTATCTTTTTAAATTATTGATTATATGAGCGTTTTCTATCAACAATCTAATAAAGTATTTAGAACATATTTTTAAATAAATGTTCAAGATCACTTTGAAGTTATAGTAATATATTTTTCACATTTCACAATCGTTCAAATAATATTAAGCACATTGCTTATGATTTCTTGCAACCAAATGCATTTGTTGTTAACAATTTGTTGCCACACCGCCACATAATTGTCAGTTTCCAAATCGTTTTCCCAATTACTGAATCAACCATGATTAAGGCAGATGGAGGGAAATATTTCAATCAATTGGCTGTGCCAATAGTTTTATCAATATCGTGAAGTTCGACTGAGACACTGCGTGGCGGGTAACGGTTTCGTTTTTCAATTAAGGCGACGTAGATTTATTTAATTTAAAGAATTTCATTTATATCATTTAAGGGGGGAGACCAACCACGATACGAGCTACACACAGATACGGATACGTGCCGCGAATGAATGACAACTGGCGACAACTACAGCACGTATCTAGCGGATACTGGTGCGCGACTAACGAATAGCGTATAACGATCGACAATCTATAGTGCGATCAACGATCCACGATCCACGATGATCGACCGGCTGACTGAGGAGAGTCCCGCGTGAAGACTGAACGGCAGAGTCGAAAAAAAATAAGCCCGCGGGCACTTCGCCCCGCCGATCAATTGCGCTGCACTTTTGAAATTATTTCAAAGCTGGCAACGTCGTTGCGCCACTTGCCGGCTCTCTCTCGCCTTAGAGTTCCCTCTCTTTCGTATGCGATCTCCCTCTCTCTCGCAGAACAGCTGTTTCGGACACTTGTGGCTCGCTCGGCAGAAAGCTAATTAGCCACGCTCTTTGCCTGCCTTTAGATGTTTGTTTATTTATGTTTGCTTGCGGAGTCATCATCGGTTGACACTATATATGAGCTCTCTCTCGCTCAGCCGCTTCCCTCTCCCTCTTTGAGGGTATGGCTCTCTCTTTCGGATTAGTGCCGGGTTGACTCAGCGTTTTTCCTGTTCGTGAAGCGAATTCTACGTGATTGAAACGTGCATTTAAAATGATTGATTGAATTTCACTTATTGGAATTTTAGGAAATTATAAAATAGTGTTAATAGTGTAGAACAAAAATTTATATTATTGTTATTTATATTAATTGAAAAAAAAAAACAAAAAACTGATTTGGAATTAATTGAAAATCTTTTGAGGATGTTAAACAAGTATCTGCAAATGTTACGGCCGCTAGTTCACTGTTTTAGCTTCCGTTTACTTTAAAGTTAGCTTAAAAAACACCATAACTTGAGTTCTTCATAAATCAAAAAAACTAAAATTAAAAGTTTATTTCTTCGACTGCAATGACATTACATAAATCACTGGGCATTTAGCTACTTCTCACGTCTCACTAAACAAGTTGCCCCGCATATAGCACCGCCCCGCACATGTGCAACCCATCCCCGGGCTCGAGATCTTCTAACACATTTAATGCCAAGTCAATGTTGTGTGTGCTCACTTGACAAGATCGCAACGACCTAAAAGGTTTCGAGACGCGAGCAATTAACATCTGAGCTACAAAAAACGAGCCATCGCAGATACAGATACAAAAGTATCTGTGTATCTGAGTGTATCCATATCTATATCTATCTGGCTAAGCGAGCGATCACGTCAAGCACACAGAAGAAAATATAATGGATATTAGGAAGTTCTACTACAAAATAGATATTAGATATCATCAAACATTTTATCTAACATTTTTTCTTTCAGTGCAGGCTTCGAGAAAATCAATTGAAGAACGGTCTTTGAAAGCCTCGCTCGCTGAACTCGCCGAACATAGAAAAGCGCTTTGTTTTCGCTGGCCAGGCCCGCAGAACGTTTTATAATTGAATCGAAAATTGTGCTAATGCGACCAGCAAGCGCGTATCTGAGTATCTGCTAGATACCAGGTCACACACTCAACTGCGGGCTGCAAAATTGCAAACATGAAAATGCATTCCCAGATCTGAAGATAATACCGCCAGAGGAACGTTCATTTAAATTCCAAACTCCCCAAGAATCTCACGGATGCTCAAGTGACTGAAAATATATTAATTATCTTGTCATTGTTGTTATTTTATGGGTGTCAATTTTAATTACAATATGCCTAAAAACGCAAAAAAAACTGCACAAACTTAATTAAACCTAATGACTAGGTTTAGTATTAACAAACAAATTTGAAAGCAGATTTAAGCTTTAATATTTGCCTTTCTTTGTTTGTTAAGCATACACATAGCTTATTTAATTAATTTCCTTTCCTATGCTTAGAGTCAAGCTGTGTTTTGAAAATTGATTCGACGCTGTCAGCGACTGACAATTTGCAAATTAATAAACCCATTAATTTGAAAGCCAACAGGCGTAGAAATAAAATTGTGTTCATAAATAAATTCGTACGTATGAGCGTATATATCTATATCTAGTTGCATTTTGCTCGCAACTCATTAATTTGGGATGATTTCGAATGGCTAAAACCGACGACAGAGAGAGCAACAATCGACGAATTGCAGCAGAAAGAGACAGATGCCAGAAGAGGCAGCAAAAAGACATCCTCAACCGAGAACGGAGCAACTAAGCCAAGCCAAAAGGGCAGGCTAAAAAGGCGGACAGCAACAACGTCGACGACAAACGGCAGCTAAAAGTATTTAGAATTTCTGGCATTTTGTCAAGTGTCGCCAAAACATTTCGCACAAAACACGCACGTGGAAGGGAGACAGGGCTACGATCTAAGGCGAGCGATAGAGATGGCAAAAAAGGGGTGGTGTGTGTGTTGTTTTTGTGTGTACTAAGGCGAATCTTGCACTTGTTGCATTTGCAAAATTTGTGTGGCATTTGAAAATGTTTGGCATTTGTTTTTTGCTCAAATACACTAACACAATGATGGATACCTAGACTTTATAAGAATTTCAAATGAAAATTATTCATTTTAATAATATTTTATAATTAAAAATATATCTGCTTTTCTTAAAGAAGATATTAACAACATAATTTAAAATATTAGTACCTTTTAAAAACGTAAAATTACCAAAAAAAAAGGTTATAATTTTATTCATTTATAAAGGCTAAAAATTATAATTTTTTAGTATAAGATAAGATATAAAGAGAAGTTAGTATTCCGTTTAAGACTCTTAACAAATTCCTCTATGTAAGAGCATTTAGCATTCCCCATTTCAAAAAATGGTTTAGTTTTCTCAGTTTATTATTTTTGTGGCTTCCTCTTCGGCAATTAATTTCCTGATAAACTGAGGCGAAATCACAAATGAGTGCATTTTGACAATACTTTGACATTTGGACACTGTCCGCCCAAAATTGAACAGCGGACAGTTCTGGTTGCAAAACACACACCTCATTCATTTAGATTTTTGGTGGCGTTATTTGTTAATATCCTCGTTTATTAAATCGACGAAACCAAAACGCAAACCGACTGATGCGTTGAGAACGGTGAGCGAGATGCTCGCTCAGATGGGTGCCAATTTTTCGTTAATTTACCATAAAATTTCGCTGTTACGTATTTTTAATTTTGTGATTTATTTTTGTCACGCGTACACACACACACACACACATACTTGACGTAATCGAAGAAAAACCCCAAAGAAAATTCAGCGTAAAGAAGATTTTCAAATGGTTTTTGGATCAGAGCAGATTTTATTAAAAATAATTTTTAAAAAATCTGCTGCTTTTTGAAAGATTATTTCGATAATAATTTCGCTTTTGTTGATCAGAAAAATTATTTCGATACATTGAAAACATTTGTAGGAAAACTATTAAGAGAGAAAAAGTTATTAAGTGTATTTAAAGATATTTTACATTCATATTAAGCATAAACATAAATATTATAATATTAATTTATAATCGTCATAATATAATATCGAAACTTTCTCCCATCTCTAACCCAAGGTAGTTGGCCCCTTGAGCCACTTGTACACAATAAGGGGAAAACCAAGGAAAGCAATTATGTACGGGAGGGGGAAAAAGGGGGAATACACAAAAGGGAACAACAATCGATGGACATCGATGTGAATGCGAACGATGCCCTAAACATTTCCGCTGCACTCGAGTCAGTCCAAAGACAACAAGAAATGCCAGGAGTCCCTCACACACACACACACACGCGCACGCATGCTAAAACGGAAGCGGAAACGCAGGGCATAAGTGGAGTGCAAGAAGGAGACAGAAGAAGGACATGCAGGGCAATCGCTTTCCGATTTCTGCGATAGGCAAAAGACACAATAACGATTTTCGCAGGAAAGGAGTGTGTTGTCAACTTGTGTAAGATCGCCAAAGTCCTTCCTTAATTTTAATTTAAAGTTCAATACATATTTTATAACAATTTTATTTTAGAAAGTTTCTTATTTTTTATATAATTTTTTTCCTAAAATTCTTTAAAATTTTTTAAAGAAATTTACAAGACTAATCGCATTTATTTCTCCAGCATTTTTTCTCCATTTTTGAGCTTAA